>CAUYQU010092911.1:0-43774 GCA_963574635.1 Cheracebus regulus | reverse complement strand
ACACACACACACACACACACACACACACACACACACAGTTAGCCAGGCATGGTGGTACATGTGTATGGTCCCAGCTACTTGGTAGGCTGAGGTAGGAGGATCATTTGAGCCCAGGAAGCAAAGGATGCAGTGAGCTGAAATCGTGCCACTGCACTCCAGCCTGTGTGACAGAGCAAGATCTTGCCTCAAATTTTTAAAAATAAAATAAATAAATAAAAGTCTGGGTGTAGTGGCTCATGCCTTTAATCTCAAGACTTTGGGAGACTGAGGCAGGAGGACCCCTTCAGTCCAGCCTGGAAAACACAGGGAAACCCTGTCTCTAGGAAAAAATTAAAATTAAAATAAATAAATAAATAGGGTAACAAGTCTGGGCACAGTGGCTCACGCCTGCAATCCCAGCACTTTGACAGGCTGAGGTGTGTGTGGGGGCGGGGAGTGAGGGTCACCTGAGGTCAGGAGTTCAAGACCAGCCTGGCTAACATGGTGTACAAAAATTAGCTGGACATGGTGGCACATGCCTGTAACCCCAGCTACTTGGGAAGCTGAGTCAGGAGAATTGTTTGAATCCAGAAGACAGAGGTTGCAGTGAAAGATCATGCCACTGCACTCCAGCTGTGGCAAAAGAGTGAGACACCATCTCAAAAGCAAAACAAAACAAAAATTAGGCTAACTAGACAGTAGTAGCCTCCTCTTATAAAGAAAGCATCAAACTGACAATCTGGGGTGTGTGTGTGTGTGTGTGTGTGTGTGTGTAACACAGAAACACATAAATGTTCATGACTGAGACCAGAGTGAATCAATTTTCCAGAACCTGAAAGTCCCAATAAACACCTCTGAAAAGATTAGTAACTCTACATACCTAAAGGCTTGACAAGAAAACTCTGACACATCCCTATCAGCAACCAGCTGAAATATCATAAAGGAAGCCATTAACCTCCTTCATCCTAATAACACATACTGTTTCTAAAGCATCAATCCTATGTCATATTAAATATTTTATACTTATTTCTAATGTTTACAACAGTTATATAAAAGGTATAAGTTACTACACTAGCTTTAGAGAAGACACCAAGTCGTTGATAAGTCATAAGTGGCAGACCCTAAATATGAACTCTAAATTATCCTAATTATGATTTTAAAAAATAGTCTACAAGTATTGTCAGCATGGTATCTCATGTCTGTAATCTCATCACTTTGGGAAACAGACACGAGAGGAATGGTTAAGTCCAGCAGTTCAAGACCAGCCTGGGCAACATGTCAAGACCTTGTCATTCTACAAAAATAAAAATAAAAATGAAAATGAAAATTTGGGGGAGGGATACAGTGGTTCTCACACCTGTAATCTCAGCACTTTGGGAAACCGAGGCAGATATATCACTTGAAGTCAGAAGTTTGAGACCAGCCTGGCCAAAAGGGTGAAACCCCATCTCTACTAAAAATCCAAATATTAGCCAGGTGTGGTGGCATATGCTTGTAATCCCAGGTACTTGGGAGGCTGAGGCATGGGAATCACTTGAACCCAGAAGGCAGAGGTTGCAGTGAGCCAAGACTGTACCAGTGTATTCCAGCCTGGGTGACAGAGCATGACTCAGTTAAAATATAATAATAGATTTAAAAATAAAACTGGCCAGGTGCAGTGGCTCACACCTGTAATCCCAGCACTTTGGGAGGCCAAGGTGGACGGATCACCAGAGGATAGGAGTTCAAGATCAGCCTGACGAACATGGACAAACCCCATCTCTACTAAAAACATAAAATTAGCTTGGCGCAGTGGCGCATGCCGGTAATCCCAGCTACTTGCAAGGCTGAGGCAGGAGAACTGCTTGAATCTGGGAGGTAGAGGTTGCGTGGTGAGCCAAGATCTCACCACTGCACTCTAGCCTGGGCAACAAGAGCAAAACTCTGTCTCTAAATAAATAAATAAATAAAACTTAGCCACTGTAATGGTACATGCCTGTAGTCACAGATACACAGGAGGCTGAAACAGGAGCATGGCTTGAACCTGGGAGGTTATAGCTGCAGTGAAAAATGACTGTGCCACAGCACTCTAGCATGAACAACATACAGAGACCCCCCATATCAAAGAATAATAATAATAAATAAAAGTATTTAGACCCAAGGGAGTATAAACACCTAAGAATTATTTTATCTCCTTCTAGAATTGAATATAAGAAAATTAATTAAATATAATTGAATAAATCATAGAGATCAACAGTAGAATGGTGGTGACAGGAGATGGGAGAAGACCAAATGGGGAATTACTGTTTAACAGGTAAAAGAGTTTCAGATTTACAAGATAAAAATAATTATGAGATGTTTGCACACCATTATGAATGTATTTAAAACAAATTAACTGTACACTTAAAAGTGCTTAAGATGGTAATTTTTATATTATGTATATTTTCACATAATAAAAAAACTGGAAGAAAAAAGAGTATTTAAAGAAAATAAGCTGGTATTTCTCTCTCTCTCTCTCTCTCTCTTTTTTTTTTTTTTAAAGATGGGGTTTCACCGTGTTGATCAGGCTGGTCTTGAACTCCCGACTTCAGGTGATCCACCTGCCTTGGCCTTCAAAGTGCTTGGATTTCAGGTGTGAGCCACCACGCCCGGCCCAAGCTGGTATTTTTCTCAACCAATTTTATCAAAATCAAAACATCAACAAAAGAAACAAAGCCACAGTATTGATGGTTAAAATATAACTAGAAGAGAAACTTCAGACTTAAGCACTGAGAAACATTAAAAAGAAAATTATTAAAAACCTTATTGTTTTCGGCAGATGTGGTGGCTCACACCTGTAATCTCAGCACTTTGGGAGGCTAAGGCAGGTGAATCACCTGAGGTCAGGAGTTCAAGACCAGCCTAGCCAATATGGCAAAACCCTGTCTCTACTAAAAATATAAAAATTAGCCACCGCGGTGGCAGGCACCTGTAATCCCAGCTAGTTGGGAGGCTGAGGCACCAGAATGGCTTGAACCTGGGAGGCAGAAGTTGCAGTGAGCCCAGAGTGCACCACTGCACTTCAGCCTGGGTGACAGAGTGAGACTCCATCTCCAAAAACAAATAAACAACAGAAAAAAAAGTTATTGTTCTCATTAATAGAAATAATTAATCCAAGAGGTAAGAAGCAGAATATTTCATTTTAATGATCACTTTCTTCATGCATGAAAGATAACAAGACTGGTCATGCCATGTCATGATTTTCACTACTGTGAGTGACCGACACAGTAAAGTTGGTTAAAATAATTTCTCAATAAATTGAGTATAAATATTTTACAAGCTAGGCCCAGCCCACTGTGGAGGGGAAAAAAGAGGAAACAAAAAACACCTGCACCTGCTCCCTAGCTATTTTCTCACAGATATTCTAATACCAAAGGAACGCAACTTACATTTCAAAAATATAATACTTCTTTCTTCCCTGCCTCCTCTCTGCCAACTCCCAAGGAGATAATTTTTAAAAGGCTGGGCCACAGTGGTTCACACCTGTAATCCCAGCACTTTAGGAGGCTGAGGCAGCAGATTGCTTGAGCTCAGGAGTTGAAGACCAACCTGGTCATCATGGTGAAATCCTGTCGCTACTAAAAACACAAAAATTAGCTGGGTGTGGTGGTTCTCCCTTATAATCCCAGGTACTCAGGAGGCTGAGGCACATGAATGGCTTGAACCCAGGAGGCAAAGGTTGCAGTGAGCTAAGATTGTGCCACTGTACTCCAACTTGGGCAACAGAACAAGACCTGTCTCAAAAATAAATAAGAGGCCATTTTCTTTCCTTTTCTTACTTGCTTCTGCCACTCAATAACATGGCTTTTTCTTTTCCTACCTTATGCCTATATCCTTTTTCTTTCTGTTTCCCTCTTCTCCTAAGGACAGGTAGCTCTTCGAATTGATGTCTGCCTTCAAACATGACGATTGCTTTTCCAGCCACCCAGGCTCTCTCAGAAGGATCTCCGAAAGCCTCCACGTAGTACTGCCGATAGGGCCTCCGGTTGGAAACTAAATAAGGGTAAGAGAACCAGTATCATTAGATCAAAGAAATTACTTCTCATCACTGTTGTCAAAGAAGACTGTCTGCAAAAAACTAACATGCCCACTATGATCTAGAGTAGATTATACAAGGAAAATTTTAAGTATTCAATATGTGTCAATACATAGGTTATGAAAGATTCAATAATATAGTCTGATGACGTGATACAGCTACAAAACCAGCTAAATATAGATTAGCTACAAAGAAGAAATTAAGATAGCAGACAGGTAAGTTTCTTTTACCATCAGTCTATAATTTCATTGTCCCCAAAATACAGAAGATGTATTTTTAATAGGCCCACAGCAACAAAAATATGAAAAAGAACAAATAACCAAGAAAACGTGAAAAACACTAAGCTAGAATATAATGAGGAAGAAATATTTCAGCAAAGCAACATGTATGATCTGGGTAGTGTAGCTACTCAGAGACAAGCACCACACAAGGTGCTTTGCATGAATTCCTCCCCACAACCACACCCCCAGATACTTGGTATGGTTTCAACATTTTAAATATAGTAAGTTAAATAAATTACTATATTACTGTAAGTGCATAATCAAACATTGGTTTTGCAGAGAAAGTGAATGCCAGCACATTGGGCGGCTGCGGCAGGCGGATCAACTAAAAATATAAAAAGTAGCCAGATGTGGTGGCACATGCCTGTACTCAAGAGACTGAGGCATGAGAATCACTTGAACTCAGGAGGCAAGGGTTGCAGTGAGTGGCGATTGCACTACTGCACTCCAGCCTGGGCAACAGAGCAGAACTCTCTCTTGGTGGGCGGGGAGGCGGGGGGAGGAAACACTTAAAGATAGAATTATAGCATGAGGGCATAGAACCCTCAAAGGCATGAATGAATAAAACAAAAAGTAGTTAAGAACACTGTATCATAAAGTGGAAGAAAAGGGAAAACTAATAAAGGTTGGGCAGCAGCCAGGCTTCTAAGAGTCTGCATGGCATGGTGAGATCTTAGACCTTATAGCTTTGACTTTTGGCCAGGTGGGGTGGCTCACACCTGTAACCCCAGCACTTTGAGAGGCCGAGGTGGGTGGATCACCTGAGGTAATGAATCCCAGGTCAGCCTGGCCAACATGGTGAAATCCTGTCTCTAATATTAAATACAAAAAATTAGCCAGACATGGTGGTGCATGCCTGTAATCCCAGCTACTTGGGAGGCTGAGGGAGGAAAACTGCTTGAACCTGGGAAGCGGAGGTTGCAGTGAGCTGAGATTGCACCATTGCACTCCAGCCTGGGCAGCAAGACCAAAACTCTGTCTTTTATAAAACAAACAAACAAAAAAACCCATTAGCCATTATCCTGTAGGCAATGAAGACTCTGATTTAAATTGAGAAAATACAGACTTGGTTTTACATCTTAGAAATATAAATATCGTATTAAAATAAATAAATAAATAAAAGGGAAAAAAAGGCCAGGAGTGGTGGGGTACACCTGTAATCCCAGCACTGTGGGAGGCCAAGACGGGTGGATCACAAGGTCAGGAGTTCAAGACCAGCCTGGCCAACATGGTGAAACCCCCATCTCTATAAAAAAATAAAAATAAATATCCTTGACCTCTAAACAATACAATAAGAGGAAATAAGATTCAACAGACCAACCATCACCAAAGTAGTGTGGCCTTGAGATGACTAGAACTTTAAGGCAGTAGCAAAGAGATGAACAAAATTTGAAAGATGTTTTTAAAAACACAATTGAAAAGGGCTTAACATATAATCAAAGTCACATAAAACAGACACTTAGCCAGCCTGGCCAATATACTGAAACCCCATGTCTACTAAAAATACAAAAATTAGCCTGCCATGGTGGCACAGTGGCCTATAGTCCTAGCTACTCGGGAGGCTGAGGCAGAAGAATCACATGAACTCAGGAGGTGGAGGATGCAGAGAGCTGAGATCATGCTACCGCACTCCACCCTGGGCGACAGAGTGAGACTCTGTCTAAAAACAAAACAAAACAAAAACAGAAGATACTTAGGCCAGGTGCAGTGGCTCATACTTGTAATTTCAGCACTTTAGGAGGCCAAGTCAGGCAGATCACCTGAGGTCGGGAGTTCGAGGCCAGCCTGGCCAACATGGTGAAACCCCATCTCTACTAAAAATACAAAAATTAGCTGGGCGTGGTTGGGCATCTGTAATCCAAGCTACTTGGTAGGCTGAGCCATGAGAATCACTTGAACCCAGGAGGCAGAGGTTGCAGTGAGCCAAGATTGCGCCTCTTTGTACTCCAGCCTGGGCAATAAGAGCAAAACTCCATCAAAAAAAAAAAAAAAAAAACACACACACACACACAAAAGAATAGATACTTATATAATGTTTATAGAAACACTGTTCAGAATGGCCAAAAGGAAACAACCCAAATGTTCACTGATGGATGAATGGAAAAACAAAATCTGATATTTACAGTACAATGAAATATTAGGTAGCCTTTTAAAAAATTAAGAGAGAGAGAGACATTCAGAAACATACTATAGCACAGGTGAACCTAGAAGACATTATGATAAGTGAAGTAAGGAGTCAACAGGACAAATGTCTGATTCTAGTTATATATGGTGTCTAAAATTGTCTAATTTATAGAGAAAAAAAAGAACACAGAACAGTGGTTGCCAAGGGCTACGGTGATGCTGGTAAATGGGTACAGAGTTTCAATTTTGGAGATGAATAGTGGCGATGGCTACAGAACAGTGTGAATATACTTAATGCTACTCAACTACCTACTTGAAACAATGAAAGCACTAGGTCAGGCAAGGTGGCTTAGGTCTGTAGTCTCAGCATTTTGGGAGGCTGAAGGGGGCGAATCACTTGAGGTCAGGAGTTTGACAACAGCCTGGCCAACATGGTGAAAACCCATCTCTACTAAAAATACAAAAATCAGCTAGGTGTGGTGGCACAAGCCTGTAGTCCCAGCTACTTGGAAGGCTGAGGCAGAAGAATCACTTGAACATGAGAGCTAAAGATTGCAGTGAGCCGAGATCATGCCACTGCACTTCAACATGGTTGACAGAGCAAGACTTCATCTCAAAAAAAAATTTAATTAAAAAATATGTATTCAAAAAATAAGCAAACAATAAAATAACAATGAAAGTATTAAGGCTGGCTGCAGTGGCTGGCTGACACCTATAATCCCAGCACTTTGGGAGGCTAAGGTGGGTGGATCACTTGAGGTCAGGAGTTCAAGACAAGCCTGGCCAACATGGTGAAACCTGTTCTCTATTAAAAATACAAAAATTGGCCAGGTGTGGTGGCGACTGCCTATAATCCCAGCCACTTCAGAGGCTGAGACAGAAGAATCACTTGAATCCAGGAGGCAGAGGTTGCAGTGAGCTGAGATCCTGCCACAGCCTCACTGTGGATAGAGTGGAACTCTATCTCAAAAAACAACAACAACAACAAAAACAAAAACATAAAACATTAAATTACATTTTGTCCATTTTTAAAAAGTCAAATAACCAATGGTGAAGATATGGGAAAAATCAGAACCAATGCATTGCTAGTGGGAACCTATGCCCACTGTTAAGTTGAGAAGCACCACAAATTTGTGGAAAAATCTATAAACGAATCACAGATGCTTCATGACATACCCATTATAAGTTGAAAATATTAAGTTGAAAATGAAAGGTGGCCAGACGCAGTGCCTTCATGTCTATAATCTCAACACTTTGTGAGGGCAAGGTTGGAGGTCTGTTTGAGCTCAGGAGTTCAAGACAAGCATGGGCACTACAGGGAGACTGTCTCTACAAAAAACTTTTTAATTAGCTGGGCGTGGTGGCGTGTGCCTGTAGTTCCAGCTACTTGGGGGGCTAAGACGGAAGGATCACATGAGCCCAAGAGGCAGAGGTTGCAGTGAGCTGAGATCATGCCACTACACTCCAGCCCGAGCAACAAAGCAAGACCCTACCTCCAAAAAAAAAGAATAATTAGAAAATGCATTTGATACACCTAGACCACCCTAAAAATGCTCCGAACGCTTATGTTAGCCTATAGCTGGGCAAAATTTCTGGCACAAAGCCTATTTTAAAATAAATTGCTGATTATCTCATGTAATTTACTGAATACTACATTGAAAGTACAAAACAGGATGGCTATACAGGTAACCTGAAGTACTGTTTCTATTGAATGTATATTGCTTTCACACTATTGTAAGGTCAAAAAATTCTAACTTGAACCATTGCAAGTCGGGGACCTTCTGCATATGAAATGTCCAGAATAGGCAAATCCACAGAAACAGAAAGTACATTAGTGGTTGCTTAAGGCAAACACATATGGGTGGGGAAAGATGCAGACAGAGGTAGCTAAACAGTATGTGGTTCTAGGTTAGGGTGATGAATATATTTTCTGATATCCTGGTGAAACTTCAAGTATAGAGTTGGGTATATAGATCTAAAGCCTGGATAAAGACTAGCACTATGGATATTAATTCAGCTTACAGATGACAATTTAAAACTCAGAGTTAGTAAGACTGGCATTCAAGAAGGATGAAAAAGGACTATTACAGACTAAATTCGTCCTCCTGAAATGTATTATTCTGAAGCCTTGACCCCCAATATGTTGGTGTTTACAGGCGAGGCCTTTGGAGTAATTAGATTTTGATGCGCTCATGACGGAGGGACCTCATGATGCAACTAGTCTCTTTATAAGAAGATACGAGAGTGAGTACTTTCTCTCTCTGCCATATGAGGACACAGCAACTTGGGAAACCAAATTGGCTAACACCTTGATCTTGAAACTTCTCTGTCTCTACAGCCAAAAATAAATTGCCAGCCAGGAGCAGTGGCTCACACCTGTAATCTCAGCACTTTGGGAGGCCAAGGTGGGAGGATCATTTGAGCCCAGGAGTTCAAGACAAGCTCATGCAACATAGGGAGACCCTGTCTCTACAAAAAATACAAAACTTAGCCGAGTGTGGTGGCGCATACCTGTGGTCCCAGCTACTCAGAAGGCTGAGGTGGGAGGAGCACTACTAGGGCACTGGAGCCTGACAGGCAGAAGTTGGAGTGAGCTATAATTGTGCCACTACACTCCAGCCTGAGTGACAGCAAGACTCTTCCTCAAAAACAAGACTAATAATAAAAATAAAAATAACAAAAAATTAAAATTCTTCTGGATCCTATATACTTATCTGCCTATAGCATCCTCCCTTCTCTGCCTCTGTTTCCATTGCCTCAAATCAGTCCAATCTAACTTCTACCTCAATCAAACCAACAACAAAAAAGGTATTCGTTATCTCCACCTTCTTATCCCTTGTAGACATTTTATTTGCTCTCTAGGGAACACTCAGCAAAACTGACCACATTGTCCTTCTTAAACTAGAGTGATCTCAGCTCATGTGTGGCTTCACTTTCTATGGTTTCACTTACCTGTGATACAGTACAAAAAGCTATTGGGGTCAAAGGTAGGAGACAGAGTTCCATAACTTTTATTACAGTATCATTGTTGTTTTATGATTAGTGTTGATCTCTTACAATGCCCAATTTACTTTTTATTTGCTTATTATTATTTTTTTTTAGATGGAGTCTTGCTCCATTGGTCAGGCTGGACTGCAGTGGTATGATCTCGGCTCACTCCAACTTCAGCCTTCCAGGTTTAAGCAATCTTCCTACATCAGCCTCCCTAGTAGCTGGGATTACAGGTGCCCGCCACCATGCTCAGCTAATTTTTTTGCATTTTTAGTAGAGATGGGGTTTCACCACATTGGCCAGGGTGGTTTTCAACTCCTGACCTCAAGTGATCCGCCCGAGTTAGCTTCCCTAAGTGCTAGCTTTACAGGTGTGAGCCACCACACCCAGCCACAATACCCAATTTATAAATGACAATTTATCATAGATATATATACGGGATTCAGTACTATTCAGTTTCAGGCATCAACTGAGAATCTTAGAACCATATCCCCAGTACATACTAATGTAGTCTAACCACATTCTGTTACTTTTCCTCTTTCATCTCTGATTCATCTTATTCTTTTTCATCATTCTTTTTCTACAACCTCAGTCTCTTCCATATAGACATCAAATGATATCTTCCTCAACGTACCTTTTGTCACAGTATCTTCTGTCCCAAGGCCATCCATCTTACCTATGCCTTGCTCATGGCTCCAACTAATATGTACAAGGATATGTCATTTCTGAGTTATAGATACCCCCGTGTTCTCTCAGTAAATGACAATCTATTCATCCATCTGGTGACGAAGCTACAAACACGGGAGCCATCCTGCAATGTGGAAACCTGAGAACTGAAAGCCACAGGATTTCTTTCTCCCTCACTCCACATTATCCAACCCGTTACTACATCAGATGCATTTTATCTCCCAATCTGTTTTTATTTTCTACTCACAACTTTCATCACACCATAATCACTACAATGATTCTTTAACTGTCTTTTTATTTGTGGTCCCCCTCTAACCTATGTTCAACACTCCAGTCACAGTGAACTTTTAAAATGAACAGATCAGATCATGTCTTGTCCCTTTTACTAGATTCGAATTTCTCATGAGAGCAAGCAGTACTGATATATGACCCAGTAACGGATCCCAAAACCTAGCACAGTACTCAAGCTATACAAGGTACTTACTATTTGTCAAATAAATAGCATGGACTCAACTAGTGTGCATAAGAAACACTATAAATAGGCTGAGTGCGGTAGCTCATGCCAATAATCCTAATCACTTTGAGAGGCCCAGGGGGGCAGATCCCTTGAGCCCAGGAATTTGAGACCAGTCTGGGCAACAAGGCAAAACCCCATCTCTACAAAAAATAAAAAACTTAGCTGGGCATAGTGGTGAATACCTATAGTCCCAGCTGCTTGGAAGGCACGGGAGGGAGGATTACTTGACCGTGGGAAGCTATGGCTGCAATGAGCCATGATCGCGCCTCTGTACTATAGCCTGGGCAATAGAGCGAGATCCTAAATCAAAAGAGAGATAAAGAGAGAAAGAGACACCCTAATGAGTAAGAAATCAGCAGTCATAGGGACAGGGAAGGTTAGAAAAGGAGGACTAAAAGAGTTTTCTACTAGTAGAATTTAAATACACAGACAGGTAACAGAGGATAAGGTATCAACATTTTTTTTTTTTTTTATTAAAAAGAAAGGGTCTCATTGTGTTGCCAAGACTGGTCTCAAACTCCTGGGCTGAAGCCATCCTCTCACCTCAGGCTCCCAAAGTGCTAGGATTATAGGCATGAGCCACTGTGCCTGGTCAAGGCATCAAATTTTTAAGACACTAAATATTTTTTTCTTTACATAGAGAGTCTCGGTCTGTCTCCCAGGCTGGAGTGCAGTGGTGTGATCTTGGCTCACTGCAACCTCCGCATCCCAGGATCAAGCAATTCTTCTGCCTCAACCTCCCCAGTAGCTGGGATTATAGCAGCATGACAACATGCCTGGCTAATTTTTGTATTTTTAGTAGAGACAGGGATTCACTGTCAGCCAGGCTGGTCTTGAACTCCTGACCTCAGGTGATCTGCCCACCTTAGCCTCCCAAAGTGCTGGGATTACAGATGTGAGCCACTGCACACAGCCAAGATGCTAAAATTTATAAAGGTCTTTGGGCACCTCAGTATTCAAAATATAAAATCAAATCCAGGAATTCTACTCTGGAGAAATCATCCTTTAAAAAAAAAAAACAAAGGTGTGGTGACTCACACATGTAATCCAGCACTCTGGAGGGCTGAGGTGGGGGGATACCTTACTAAGCTCAGGATTTCAAGAACAGTCTGGACAATATATGAGGACTCTATCTCCACCCCACCACCAAAAGAAAAGCCATGTGTGGTAGCACACATCTGTGCTCCCAGCTACTCAGGATGCTGAGGTTGGATGACTCTTTGAGCCCAGGAGATCAAGGCTGCAGTGAGGCAGGGTTATGCCACTACACTCCAGCCTGGGCCAACAGAATAAGATTCTGTCTCAAAAGATAAATAAATAATAGAAATATGAAAAAAAAAGATCTCCACAAAGTAGAAAAGGTAAGCTGCAAAATATAGTGTTCTATGTTTGTGGTAAAGAAGACGCCCAAGATGACTAAGAAGTATATATTTAGTCACGTAAATAAAAATATAAATTACATGAAAAAACATTATGAATATAAAAATGCATTAATACTGGCCAGGTGCAGTGTCTCACTCTGTAATCCCAGCACTTTGGGAGGCCAAGGCAGGTGAATCACTTGAGGTCAGGAGTTTGAGACCAGCCTGAACAACAGGGTGAAACCCGGTCTCTACCAAAATACAAAAATTAGCTGGGTGTGGCAGCACATGCCTGTAATCCCAGCTAGTCAGGAGGCTGAGGCAGGAGGAGAACCACTTGATCCCAGGAGGCAGAGGTTGCAGTGAGCCGAAATCACGCCACTGCACTCCAGCCTAGGTGACAGAGGGAGACTGTGACTCTTTCTCAAAAAAAAAAAAAAAAAAGAAAGAAAAGAAAAAAGAAAAAAAATTAATATCAATTGGTTGCCTGTTAAAAGGAGTGAAGAATGTGACAGATCATAGCAAAGCAGAGAATAAGCTAATTTTTCTGAATCTCACCAACATATGACTTTCAGGAACTAAAATACATATATTAAAACTAAAATAAAATAACTGCCATCCTAATAGAAAAAAGGACAGCTCAAATCAAGTTTCAGGCTGGGCACAGTGGCTCACGCCTGTAATCCCAACACTTTGGGAGGCTGAGGAGGGTGGATCACCTGAGGTCAAGAGTTCAAGACCAGCCTGGCCAACATGGTGAAACCCTGTCTCTACTAAAAATACAAAAATTAGCCGGTATGGTGGCCAGCGCCCGTAGTCCCAGCTACTTGGGAGGGTGAAGCAGAAGAATCACTTGAACCTGGGAGACGGAGGTTGCAGTGAGCTGAGATCGTGCCACTGCACTCCAGCCTGGGCGACAAAGCAAGTTTCAGTCACATCCTTCAGAGTAATTTGAAAGTAAGGTACCTGAGAGTCAAACACAATGATCAACTGAAAAACAAACAACAGCATTTAAAGGAAATACTCCAAGTCAATATTTTAAACTTCAAAATTATTTATAAGAACCATTTCCAGTGTTTCAGATTTTATATTATCAAAAATGATACAAACCTGAAGATTAAAGCTGAAATATGTAAATATACTGAAAGATGATTCTGGGCAATGTAAACATTAGAGAAATAGCCTAACGTCTTCCTGGCATCAACAGAATAATTGAGAATGTTTAAAAAAGCTGGGCGTAGTGGCTCACACATGTAAATCAGCACTTTGGGAGGCCGAGGCAGGTGGATCACCTGAGATTGGGAGTTCAAGACTGACCAACATGGATAAACCCATCTCTACTAAAAATACAAATTTACCCAGGCATGGTGGCGCATGCCTATAATCCCAGCTACTCGGGAGGCTGAGGCAGGAGAATCACTTTGAACCCAGGAAGTATAGGTTGCAGTAAGCCAAGATCACACCACTGCACTCCAGCCTGGGCAACAACAGCGAAACTCTGTCTCAAAAAAAAAAAAAAAAAAAAAAAAAAAAAAATTAGCTGAGTGTGGTGGCTGGCGCCTATAATCCGAGCTACTCAGGAGGCTGAGGCAGGAAAATCATTTGAGGCAGGGATGCGGAGGTTGCAGTGAGCTCAAATCACGCCACTACATTCTCACCTGGGCAACAACAGCAAGACTCCATCTCAGGAAAAAAAAAAAAAAGAGAGAGAGAAAATGTTTAAATCATAGAGTAAAACAAACCTTTAAAAATCCCAAAAGATAATTATGTAATACCAATTCATTCACAAAATGCTCCAAGAAAAATAAAGATTATTACTAAATATAACAAAAATTGATTTATACTAAAGGCAACTGCCTATAACATGTATAATCACTGTAAGAATTACCTTTCATTTTTGAATGTGTGTTAATCAACGGATCAGAACAAATCCTGCAGGGCCACCATGGGCGTCTCTTGAATTTTGCCCAGATGAGATCTCCAACTTCATACTTCAGTGGCGTAGACTTTTTCTTGGGTTGACACTTTAGACAGACAAAACATGGGGCATCAATAAGAATCAAAATCTTTTGAAACAGTATTATCATTCCTATTAGACTTCTGAAAAAGTAACGTATGAAAATTTGAGGATGAACATACTCTGGCCTAAAAAGAATTACAAAATAAGTACAACTAAATTATTTCACCTTAATTGTTCATAATATAGCCCTTTATACAGTAATAGTTCTCAATTATAATTGTTTTATATACTGAGTCTATCCGTATTTTGAAATAAAATTAAGCTGGTTTTATTTTTAAAGAACTAAAAACAAACACAATAAAGAAAATCATCCCAAGGAAAAGATATCCTTGATCCAGTCCTTGCATCAAAATATGAAGGGGAAAAAAATGGAGAAAAAATTATAGAAATGAGACTTCAGACCCTTCTGCATGTGATATTCTACATACTTTTCAAACTAATGTTTCTATTACCATATAAACAATAGTAGTAGCCAGGAGTGGTGGCACACACCTGTAGCCCCAGCTAACACTCTCTTTCAGAAATACATCTCAGAGAAAATAGCAAAGAATTCTAGATACTCACAGAAGTTAAATCTCACTAAAAATACTGGGATTGGCTAGGCACAGTGGCTCACACCTGAACTCCCAGAACTTTGGGAGGCCAAAGGCGGGTGGATCACCTGAGGTTAGGAGTTTGTGACCAGCCTGGCCAATGTGGTGAAACTCCATCTCTACAAAAAAAAACAAAAATTAGCCAGGTGTGTTGGCAGGCACCTGTAATCCCAGCTACTTGGAAGGCTGAGGCAGGAGAATCAACTGAATCCATGAGGCAGAGGTTTTTTTGAGGCAGAGGCTGCAGTGAGCTGAGACCATATCACTGCACTTCAGCCTGAGTAACAGAGCGAGACTCTGCCTCAAAAAAAAGAAAAAAAAAAAAAAACTGGGATTAGTTCCTCATGTATATACAGCTACTAGGAAATAAAACAAAACTACATCTTACTTTCTTTTTTTTGAGACAGAGTTTCACTCTGTCGCCTAGGCTGGAGTGCAGTGATGCAATCTCAGCTTACTGCAACCTCTGCCTCCCAGGTTCAAGCGATTCTCCTTGCCTCAGCCTACTGAGTAGCTGGGACCACAGGCACACGCCACCACGCTCAGCTAATTATTTGTATTTTTAGTAGAGACAGGATTTCACTGTTAGCCAGGATGGTCTCGATCTCCTGATCTCATGATCTGCCCGCCTTGACCTCCCAAAATGCTGGGATTATAGGCCTGAGCCACCTTGCCTGACCCATCTTACTTTCTTATAAAAAGCTCTAAGGGGCTAGGCACAGTGGCTAATGCCTGTAATCCCAGCACTTTGGGAGGCCAAAGTGGGTGAATCACTGGAAGGCAGGAGTTTGAGACCAGCCTGGCCAAGACAGCAAAACCTTGTCTCTGCTAAAAAGAGAACAAAATACAAAAATTGGCTGGGCATGGTGCCACATGACTGTAATCACAGCCACTCAGGAGGCTGAGGCATAAGAATCACTTGAACCTAAGAGGCAGAGGTTGCATTGAGCCAAGATCATGCCACTGCACTCAGCCTGGGTGACAAAGTTAGACTGTCTCAAAAGAAAAAAGAGTAAAATAAAAAGCCCTAAGGGGGCTAAGATGCTGTGACTCTTGCCTGTAAATCCCAGCAGTTTGGGAGGCTTAGGCAATAGGATCACTCGAGCCTAGAAGTTTGAGACTGGCATGGATAACATTTGAGACCCCATCTCTACAAAAAATTTAAAAAATTAGGTGGACATGGTGGTTCGTGCCTGTACTCCTAGCTGCTTGTGAGACTGAGGTAGGAGGATTGCTTGAGCCCAGGAGTTTGAGGCTGCAGTGGACCATGTTCATGCCCACTGCACTCCAGCCTGTGCTACAGAGCAAGATCCTGTTTTTAAAAAAACCTAAGGGAACATTTCGATGGTTATCAATCTGTAAATTATCAAAAAGAATACAACTTCAAAGTTAGTTGACTTTGAAACTTTAAAAGATGCCAAGAATCAACGGCAAAGACAAACATTTTGTCTGTACTGAAAACTACAATGAGTAGGTTCCCATAAATTTATTATATAATTTGATTTTTGATTATTTAAATATGATTTATTTGGCAATCACTGCCACCTATGGAACTTGCTTATTTATTCAAGTCCTAAATGACTTTAAATACATTAAGTAACAATGTAGCCAGGCACTGTTCCTCTTAAAGTAGATACATTATTATCCATATTTTACTACATTCCTGTGGTTACATAGTTATTAAGTGACAGAACCAAGGATTAATACTTAGGGAGATACAACTCCAGAGCCTAAATTCTTAAACTACTGTCCTGTTATCCAATAGCAATAAAATCTCAAGATTATTATACCCTTTATGACAAATATAGCCATAACCAATCTGGCACATAGTATCAGTTCTCTCTTTTCCTCAAAGAACTACTACAAAATGATTACACTGTATTTTTGGAAGTACAATTATAAAATACATGCATTCAATAGAGAGAGGAAAAAGAATGTCAGTGGTATCAGGTAAAGACAATAGCCAGAACCACAGAATCAGAGAAAGCGGTAATAAATCCTCTCTTCTGACTCCATCACAAACTGCGTCACCTTCAAAAAGTCAGTTAATTTGGCCTCAGTTTCCTAAACCACAAAATTGGGAAAGTAAACTGCCCTATAATAGGCCATCAGAATGAATAACTAGTAATTCAGCTCCCAGTATTTTAACCTCCCAAAATAATTCAAAGTAAAATAATTATAGAAAAAGATATTTAAAGCAGGCTTTATGTTTGGCTGGTTTTTTGAGACGTTCTCACTCTGCTGCTCAGGCTGGAGTGCAATGGCGTGATCTTCATTTACTGCAACCTTCGCTTCCTGAGCTCAAGCCATCCCCCCCATCTCAGCATTCCAATGCTCACCAACATGCCTGGCAAATTTTGGTATTTTTTGTAAAGCTGGGATATAACCATGTTGCCCAAGTTGTTAAAGCAGTTTTTGTTTCTGTTTTTTTTTTTTTTTTTTTTTTTTTTTTTTTTAATAACAAGTTAACATCCACCAAGAGACCTGTTTTAAAAAATTTTGCTGGGAGCCATGGTGGTTCAGGCCTGTTGTCCTGACGCATAAGGAGATGAAGCTAGGCATCAAGGCCAGCCTGGGCAACACAGAAACCTCTCAGCTATATAACCAAACAGACTATGCTATGACAACTCTATGAAACATGCTAAGTGCAGATATTATACATGAAGATAACACAGCCATACATACACTATATGATCCATTAGAAGCTTTGCTGAAGCAATAATGGTGAGTTAAAAATTTTTTTTTAAATAACAAGGCCAATGAGAAACACAAATTTTAAAGTTTCATTAAACTGATAGTACATTAGTAAAGAATTTAACAAACTCATATTTACTTCCTTCTATCTTGAAAAATTTACATGACCAAATAATATATACAAACTCACTGTCAAAATAAATCTGCATAAATACACATTAATACTATCATTCATAGATAATAATAACCAAATCCAACTGACCTTAATAAATAAACTTAGACACAGGCAAGAATTCCAGACCACAGAAAAGCTTCTAAACATGAAAATAGTGGAAATAAGAACAAGAGTTTAAAAAAGCAAGATGACTTTAAGATCAGATTAAAAACTTTATCTTGCAGAGACACACTCCAAAATAAACCCTTTGAAGCCCATAATTCAATCACACACAAACTTAGTAAACATCTATGTACAAAGCTCAAAAAGAGACACAAAGACAAATAAGACAATTCTAGATCCCAAGACACTTGGGAAAAGAGATCAGAGAAAACGCGAGTAAAGAAGTGGCGGCCAGGCAGGGTGGTTCACACCTATAATCTCAGCACTTTGGGAGGTGGAGGTGGGCAGATCACCTGAGGTTGGGAGTTCAAAACCAACCTGACCAACATGGAGAAACCCCGTCTCTACTAAAAATACAAAATTAGCCGGGTGTGGTGGTGCACGCCTGTAATCCCAGCTACTCAGGAGGCTGATGCAGGAGAATCGCTTGAACCTGGGAGGCAGAGGTTGCGGTGAGCCGAGATCGTGCCATTGCACTCCAGCCTAGGCAACAAGAGCGAACTCCGTCTCAAAAAAAAAGTGGCATCTTCCAGGCTTAGACTGGCAGGATTGGCAGATTTCAGAATGGCTTTTCCTAACATGTCTATAGGTCCAGTTGGAAATAATAAGCTAATCCTTTTTAAATACGATATTGGGCTGAATTCTGTGTACACTGCCATCACACAAGATATTCCCTCCCCAACCCAGTAGCTGGGAATGTGATCTTATTTGGAAGTAAGGTCTTTGCAGATAAGATGAAGTCACAAGGGTACGCCTTAATTCAATGCAACTATTTCCTAATAAAATGGAGAAATTTGGACACAAAGACAGGCACAAATAGAGGGATGATGACATGAAAACACAAGGAGAACACAATCTATAAACCAAGGAAAGCCTGAGGTCAGACGTCAGGAGAGGGGCAGGGACAGATAGATACACACAGCCCTCAAAACAATGTCCTGACAACTTGAGTTTGTACTTAGTTTCCTGAACTGAGAGAGAATAAATTTCTGGTATTGAAGCCACTCAGTTTGTGGTATTCTGTTACAACAGCCCCCCAAAACTAATATACATCTTGCTTAACCCTCACAACCTTACAAGATAGCATTATTTCCATTTTGCAGATAAAGAAACTGAGGCTCAAAAAGGTGAAGTCACAGGCTGGTTTTGGTGGCTCATGCCTGTAATCCCAGTACTTTGGGAGGCTGAGGTGGGAGGATCACTGGAGGTCAGGAGTTCAAGACCAGCCTGGTCAACATGGTAAAATCCCATCTCCACCAAAAATATAAAGGATTAGCCAGGCATGGTGGTGGGTACCTATAACCCAGCTACCTGGGAGGTTGAGGCAGAAGAATCGCTTGAACCTGGGAGGCAGAAGCTGCAGTGAGCTGAGATCAAACCACTGCACTCCAGCCTGGGCAACAGAGTGAGAATCCATCTCCAAAAAAAAAAAGTTAAGTAACAATTGTAAAGACTAGAATTTAAACCCACATCTGAATAACCCTAAAGACCATACTTTTTGCATTAGAAATAAATATGACTAGAATTTGTTTGCAAAGTGTTTAAATCCAACCTAAAAGCTAACTAGATTCAAAACTTCCACATTCTTTACTTCTTTTTGTTTGTTGGTTTGTTTTTTGAGAAAATGCCTCAGTCTGTCACCCAGGCTGGGGTGCAATGGCCTGTTGATTTCAGCATCTCTAATAGCTGGGACTAAAGGCACACACCACCACATCCAGATGATTTATTCTATTTTTAATAGAGACAAGGTCTCCCTGTATTGTCCAGGCTGCTCTTGAACTCCTGGTCTCAAGCAATCCTCCCACTTTTCCTCCCAAAGTGCTGGGATTACAGGCCTGAACCACCGAGCCCAGCCCATATTCTTTATTTCACTGATAGTAACATATCATTTCACATTAAACTAACCCAGAAAAGCTTGTCACTACAATCTTCAAAAATCATTAAAGACCTAACACATCTCTACAACTCTAAGAAGTGGCTCTTGAGCCAAAAGGTATGTTGAAAGAAATTTTAGATGAGACCTTTACTTTCACTAATGAATTTTTCTAGCATCAGTAAGAATCAAATCTATGTTGCACATCTGAGGAGTAAACGAAACAAAACAAAAAAAGCTAAACTGGTTCACCTATGTTCCTGGTCATATGGGATAAAACTAAGTTGCTTTCTATTTTAATGTAAATTGATATAGTCCTTGGTTATCATCTCTTCCCAGATATACCCCAAAAAAACAGTTGAGCTAAATATTAAAAAACTGCCATAGTGCAACAATTTTTTCTTTCTTTTCTGAGGCAGAGTCTCCCTCTGTAATGTAGGCTGAAGTCCAGTGGCACAATCATAGCTCACTGCAGCTTCCACCTCCCAAGCTCAAGCAATCCTTCCCCCTCAGGCTCCCAGGTAGTGGGGTGCACCACCATGCCAGGCTAATTTATTTATATATAAATACACACACACATACAGATAAATAAATATATATATATATATTTTTTGAGACGGGGTCTTGCGCTTGTTGCCCAGGCTAGAGTGCAGCAGCGAGATCTCCGCTCACTACAACATCTGCCTCCTGAGTTCAAGCGATTCTCCTGCCTCAGCCTCCTGAGTAGCTGGGATTACAGGCATGTGCCACCATACCCAGCTAATTTTTGTATTTTTAGTAGAGACAGGGTTTCACTATGTTGGCCAGGCTGGTATTGAACCCCTGATCTCAGGTGATCCACCAGCCTCAGGCTCCAAAGTGCAGGTCTTACAGACATGAGCCACCTCACCTGGCATTTATGTATTTTTTTTGTACAGATGGGGTTTTGTCATGTTGTACAGGCTGGTCCCAAACTCCTGAGCTCAAGCAATCCACCTGCCTTGGCCTTGTAAAGTACTGGGATTACATGCATGGGCCACTGTACTCAGCCACAGGTTTTTTAAAAAAACTGCCTAAGACTGTATAGTGATACACAACTTGAGGTAAAGACCAAGGGAAGTAGGGGAAGAACTAATGCTTTACATAACAATTACAGGAATTATTACAACTTTAGGGACTCAGTTCTCAGTTACCAAAAACTCCCATAAAATTAAGTTGTTATAAAGAGACAATATCAATATACAAGACAAAAACACATCTGCTTAGATTTTTTTTTTTTTTTTAAAGACAGAGTGTCTTTCTGTCGCCAGGCTGGAATGCAGTGGCACATCTGGGCTCACTGTAGCCTCCACCACCCGGGTTCAAGCAATTCTCCTGCCTCAGCCTCCCAAGTAGCTTGGACTACAGGTGTGCGCCACCATGCCCAGCTAATTTTTATATTTTAGTAGAGACTGGGTTTCACCATGTTGGCCAGGATGGTCTTGATCTCCTGAGCTCACGATCCACCCACCTGGGCCTCCCAAAGTGCTGGGATTACAGGCATGAGCCACCGCACCTGGCCTAGATGCTTGATTTATATGATTTCCAAAGCCTACTAAAACTTTTACACAGCTTAAACTACCCATATTTAAGAATAAGGTCATCAAATCAAGCCAAGTATAAATACATAATCTTGTTTATAAACAAAAAAAGGCCAGGCATGGTGACTCAGGCCTGCAATCCTAGCACTTTGGGAGGCCAACGTGGGTGAATCGCTTCAGGCCAGGAGTTCAAGATCAGCGTTGGCAAGACCCCATCTCTGTGTGTGCGTGCACGCGCGCGCGCCAGGCAGTCATGGTGGCACATGCCTGCAGTTTCAGCAACTTGGGAGGGGTAAGCCACGAGGATTGTGTGAGCTTGGGAGGTCCAGGTTGCACTGAGCCATGACTGCACCACTGAACTCCAGCCTAAGTGACAGAGTGAGACCCTGTCTCCAAAAGAAAAAACAAAAACCCAAAACAAATAACTAGAATATATGATGATATCAAGAACTCTAAAAATATATGTATCAGATGAAACAGTTTTCCTAAAAATGGACAAAAGATCTGAATAGAAATTACTTGGCCAGGCACAGTGGCTCACAACTGTAATCTCAGCACTTTGGGAGGCTGAAAAGGGCAGATCATGAGGTCAAGAAATCAAGATCATCCTGGCCAATATGATGATATCCCGTCTCTACTATAAATACAATAATTAGCTGGACATGGTGGCATGCAACTGTAATACCAGCTACTTGGGAGGCTGAGACAGGAGAATCACTTGAACCCGGGAGACGGTGATTGCAGTGAGCAGAGATCACGCTACTGCACTCTAGCCTGGCAACAGAGTGTGAGACTCTTGTCTCAAAAAAAAAAAAAGAAAGAAAGAAAGAAAAAAGAAATTACTCAAAAAGACATACAAATGGCAAACAAGCATATGAAAAGGTACTCAATATCACTGATCATCAGAGAAATGCAAATCAAAACTACAATGAGACACCATCTCACACAGATAAAATGGCTTTTATCCAAAAGAAAATAACAAATGCTAGCAGGGATGTGGAGAAAAGGGAACCCTCATACACTGCTGGTAGGAATGTAAATTAGTACAACTCTAGAGAACAGCTTGGAGGTTCCTCAAAAAACTAAAAATAGAGCTACCATATGATCTAGCAATCCCACAGCTAGCTATATACAGAAAAGAAAGGAAATCAGTATTTCAGAACAGACATTTGCACTCCCATGTTTACTGCAGCACTTCACAATAGCCAAGATTTGGAAATAACCTAAGCCTTTAATAGATGAATAAATAAAGAAAATGTGGTACGCATACGTAATGGAGTGCTATTTAGCTGTGAAAAAGAATGAGATCCTATCATTTGCAACAACATAGATGGAACAGGAGATCATTATGTTAGATGAAATAAGCTAAGTACAAAAAGACAAACTTCACGTGTTCTTACTTGTGGGAACTAAAAATTAAAACAATAGAACTCTTGCTGATAGACAACAGAAAAACGGTTACTAGAGGCTAGGAAGGGAAGTAGAAGGAAGGAAGTGAGGATCATTAATGAAAACAAAAGAATAGATGATTCAGTAAGGCCAAAAAAAGAATGAATAAGAACTAGAATTAGCACAAAAAGCTGATAATAATTTAACTGTATATTTTAAAATAACTAAAATGGTGTAATTGGATTGTTTGTAACACAAAGGATAAATCCTTGAGGGATATCCCATTTACCCTAAAGCAATTATTATATACATCTGTACCAAAATAACTCATCTATATCATAAATATATACACCTATGTACACACAAATATTAAAAATAATTTTTTTATTTAAACACAGAATGATCATAAGATGCAGTAATTCTCCTGGCATACAATAACCAAGAATAAAGAAAACACATGTCCACACAAAAACTTGTAAAAGCATACCTTGGAGATACTAAGTTCGGTTTCAAGACCACCACAACAATACAAATATTACAATAAAGTGAATCACGAGATGCTTCGATTTCACAATATATATATAAAAGTTATATTTATACTATATAGTCTGTGTACAATAGCATTATATATTAAAAACAATGCAAACTAAAATGCTTTCAATGTAAAAATGTATTCAATGTAAGAATTTAGGGGAAAAAATATATTGAAATGCTTTCAATGTAAAAATGTATTCAATGTAATAATTTAGGGGAAAAATATATATAGTGCTAAAAGAAAAGACTATCCAGCCTGGGCAATATAACAAGAACCCAAGACAAACTAAAAACAAACAAAAAAATTTTAACTCTTAACAGGGCTGGTTATGGTGGCTCACACCGGTAATCCCAGCACTTTCAGAGGCCACAACAGGAAGACTGCTTAGGCCTACGACTTCAGGACCATACTGAGCAATATAAGTGGGACTTCAGTTTTTATTTAAAAAAAAAAAAAAAAAAAAAAAAGAGGCTGGACATGGTGACTCATGCCTGCAATCCCAGAACATTGGGAGGCCAAGGTGGGTGGATCACCTGAGGTCAGGAGTTCAAGATCACACTAATGTGATGAAACTTGGTGTCTACTAAAAATACAAAAATTAGCTGGGCATAATGGCGAGCACCTGTAATCCCAGCTACTCTGGAGGCTGAGACAGGAGAATTGCTTGAACCTGAGAGGCAGAGGTTGCAGTGAGCTGAGATGGCACCATTGCACTCCAGCCTGGGTGACAGAGTGAGACTGTCTCAAAAAAAGAAAAAAGAAAGAGAGGGAGGGAGGAAGAGGGGAGAAGGGAAGGAGGGAAAGGAAGGAGGAAAGAGAAGGAAAGGGAAGAGAGAAAGGAAGGTGAGAGGGAAGGGAAGGTTAGAGGGAAGGGAAAAGGGAAGGGAAGGGGGAAGAGGGAAAGGAACGGGGAAGGGAAAGGGGGAAGAAAGAAAGGAAAGAATGAAAAGAAAAGAAAAAGAAAAGCAAGCAAGCAAGCCAGTAGGAGATTGCTGGCATAAAAGCTTGTATTTCTAGGTAGAATAATAACTTGAGTCCAGGATTTCCAGGTTATAGCAAGCTATGGTTGCACCACAGTACTTAAGCTTGGGAAGAGACTAAAACCTTGTCTCTAAAAAACGAACATCTGAGTTGCAAGCTTTATGCTTATGAAGGGTCTTGACTCAATGTTCATGGATGCTTGCTGAAGATCAGAATGGCTGTGGCAATTTCCCTTTTTTTTTTTTTTTTCTGAGACAGAGTCTCACTCTGTTGTTGCCCAAGCTGGAATGCAGTGGGACAAAAACAACTCACTACAGCCTCTGCCTCCTAGGTTCCAGCAGTCCTCTAGCATTGGCCTCCTGAGTAGCTGGAACTAAAAGTGCATACCACTACAACGAGCTGATTTTTAAAATTATTATGTTTTCCAGAATGGCCTCCAACTCCTGGGTTCAAGTGATCCACCCACCTTTGCCGTCCAAGGTACTGGAATTACAGGAAAGAGCACGGAATCCACTACAACAATTTCTTAAAATAAGACCACAATGTGGCCAAGCACAGTGGGTCACGCCTGTAATCCCAGCACTTTAGGAGGCCAAGGAGAACAGATCACTTGAGGTCAGGAGTTCAAAACAGCTAAAACAACATGGCAAAACCCTATCTCTACAAATAATACAAAAATTAGCCAGGCGTGATAGTGGGAACCTGTAATCTCAGCTACTCAGGAGGCTGAGGCAGGAGAATTACTTGAACACAAGAAGTGGAGGTTGCAGTGAGCTGAGATTGTACCAATGCACTCCCAGCCTGGGCAACAAGGTGAGAACCTGCCGTATACATACAAAAAAAAAGACCACAATGAAGTTTCCCACATAGATTGACTCTTTCTTTCATGAAATATTTCTCTGTAGTATTCAATGCCATTTGATAGTATTTACCCACAGCAGAGCTTCTTTCTCTCTTTTTTGGTTGTTTTTTGGAGATAGAGGTCTTGCTCTCTCACTGTCACCCAGAAGTGCACTGGCACAATCTTGGTTCACTGCAAACTTGCTTTCCAAATTCAAGTGATTACTGAACTTCAGTCTCCCGTGTAGCTGCGACTACAGGCATGCACCATCACATCCAGCTAATTTTTCTACTTTTTTGATTTGTTTGTTTTTGAGACAGAGTCTCACTCCATCACCAGGCGCCATGCTGGAGTGCAGTGGCGTGACCTCCGCTCACTGCAACCTCCACCTCCCGGGTTCAAGCAATTCTCCTGCCTCAGCCTCCCAAGTAGCTGGGACTACAGGCGCGCGCCACCACGCCCAGCTAATCTTTTTGTATTTTTAGTAGAGACGGGGTTCACCATGTTGGCCAGGATGGTCTCAAACTCCTGACCCCAGGCGATCCACCCACCTTGGCCTACCAAAGTGCTGTGATTACAGGTGTGAGCCATCACACCTGGCCTAGAGCTTCTTTCAAAAGTGGAGTCACTCCGCTCAAACCTAGATACTACTTTATCAACTAGGTTCATGATAGTCCAATTCATCTGTTGTCATTTCAACAATGTTCATGTCATTTTTACCAGGAGACTATACCTCAAGAAACCACATTTTTTGCTCATCTAAAAAATGCATTTCTTCATCTGTTAAAATATTATCATCAGCCAGGATAGCCGGCTCAAGACTGTAATCCCAGCACTTTGGAAGGCTGAGGCGGTGGATAAGGAGGTTAGGAGTTCAAGACCAGCCTGCCCACCATGGCAAAACCCAGTTTCTACTAAAAATACAAATATTAGGCCAGGTGTGGTAGCTCATGTCTGTAATCCCAGCACTTTGGGAGGCCGAGGTGGGTGGATCACCTGAGGTGGGGAGTTCGAGACCAACCTGGCCAACATGGAGAAACCCTGTCTCTATTAAAAAAATACAAAATTAGCCAGGCATGGTGACGCATGCCTGTAATCTCAGCTACTTGGAAGGCTGAGGCAGGAGAATCGCTTGAACCTGGGAGGTGGAGGTTGCAGTGAGCCGAGACTACACCACTGTACTCCAGCCTGGCCAACAAGAGCAAAACACCATCTCAAAAAAATACAAAACTTAGCTAGGCGTGGTGGTGTGCAACTGTAATCCCAGCTACTCGGGAGGCTGAGGCGGAGAATCGCTTGAACCCGGGAGTCTTTAACAGTATGCCCTCTCACTTTGCATGAGATAGAACACCTCTAAAAGGTTTAGGTTTTAAAAGATTCATTCTGAGTGCTTTTGGAAAACAGCCTTAGGCAGGAGAGGAGGTGGCAGGGAGATTTGCTCAGAAGGTTACTGCAATAACCCAGCTGAGACGTGACAGTGAAGAGAACCAATGTGGGATGGGTGGGCAGGGTGAGAAGTAGGCAGTCAATAAAATTTGCTGACAGATTGCATGTGTGTACTACAAAAAGAGAGAACTCAAGTTATCACTCTAAGGAACTATGCCTCAAATACTGGAAAGATGGAAAATTTTTAATTTCTTCAATAAAAATGCAGAAACTATGGGGAAACCAGGTTTTAGGAAAAAGTGTCTGTAATATGGATTTAAACAAGTATGAAATTCCAATTTCAAAACCTAGCAAAACTGCTGAGGCCATTCCATATATGATTCTGGAGTTCTGCGAAGATATCCCAGCTGGAGATATAAATTTGGGAGTCCTCAGGATCTAGATAAAACATTACCAAGATAGGCCGGGCACTGTGACTCATGCCTGTAATCCCAGCACTTTGGGAGGCTGAGGCGGGTGGATCACAAGGTCAAGAGATTGAGACCATCCTAGCCAACATGGTGAAATTCTGTCTCTACTAAAAATACAAAAATTAGCTGGGCGTGGTGGCACATACCTGTAGTCCCAGCTACTTGGGAGGCTGCGACAGAAGAATTGCTTGAACCTGGGATGGGGAGGTTGCAGTGAGCCAAGATCGCGCCACTGCCCTCCAGCCCGGCGCCTGGAGACGGAGCAAGACTCTGTCTCAAAAAAAAAAAAAAAAAAAAATTATCAAGATAGGCCAGGCATGGTGGCTCATGACTGTAATCCCAGCATTTTGGGAGGCTGAGGTGGGCAGATCATGTGAGATCAGGAGATCAAGATCAACCTAGCCAACGCAGTGAAACCTCATCTCTACTAAAAATAAAAAACTTGACAGGCATGGTGGTGGGTGCCTGTAATTCCAGCTACTCAGGAAGCTGAGGCAGGAGAATCGCTTGAACTTGGGAGGGGGAGGTTGCAGTGAGCTGAGACGTGCCACCGCACTCCAGCTTGGGTGACAGCGAGACTCTCTCAAATATATATATATATAAAATCAAGATAGTGAGTATGGACAGAGAAAGACATCTGAGGCCTAAGACCTGGGGAATAAAAATACATAAGGATCCTTTTTAAGCTCCACTGGAATCACTTGACCAATAAATGCCTCAATTCTCTTCATATTCTTTTGTTTTGTTGTGTTTTTTGAGACGGAGTTGCACTCTGTCACTGAGGCTGGAGAGCAGTGGCATGATCTCAGCTGACTGCAACCTCCCCCTCCCAGGTTCAAGGGTTCCTCCTGCCTAAGCCTCCCGAATAGCTGGGATTACAGGCATGCACCACCACATCCGGCTAATTTTTGTACTTTTAGTAGAGATGGAGTTTCACTAAGTTGGCCAGGCTGGTCTCAAACCCTGATCTCAGTTGATTCGCCCACCCTGGCCTCCCAAAGTGTGGGGATTACAGGCGTGAGCCACCTCACCTGGCCTATTCTCTTCATATTCTCTACAGAGGAGGTAAAAGTGCAAAGTTCTTAGAAATATCTTAGCACTATGGTCTAATTAATCTATGATCTAATCTAATCCTGCAGCAACATGGCAATACTCTTTAACGCAATACTCCCACTCTTGAGAATCCATCCTATGTAAATAATCCAAAAGAAGGAAAAAGACTAAAGGCTATAAACACATATTCACTGCATCTTTAATAACAAAAGTGGAGTAATTGAAACTACAGAAGATAGTTAAGCAAACTTAAAACAATTTGCTGATCGCTTAAGTAGTAATTTAAAACTTACTATGGGAAGCCAGAAAAATGCATTCCTAAGAAAAAGATACAAAACCTTTATATATGCTGGCCAGGCCTGATGCTAGGTATTCAAGACCTGCCTAGGCAACATAGTGAAACTTCCCTCTCAAAAAAAAAATTAAAAAATAAAAATAAAAAAAAGTCAGGTGTGGTGATGCACAGCTTTAGTCCTAGCTACCTGGCAGACTCGGGCAGGAGGATCACTTAGGTCCAGGAGTTCAAGGCTACAGTGAGTTATGATCTTGACACTGCACTCCAGCCTGGGTAAAAGACCAAGATTCTGTCTCTTAAAAATATAAGATTCTTTAAAAATTTAAAATGCTATTATGGCTAGGCACAGTTGCTCAAGCCTGTAATCCCAGCAGTTTGGGAGGCCGAGGCAGGCAAATCAACTGAGGTCAGAAGTTCAAGATCAGTCTGACTAACATGGAGAAACCCCGTCTCAACTAAAAATACAAATGATCTACAAGGGGTGTGGTGGTGCATGCCTATACTCCCAGCTACATGGGAGACTAAGGGTGGAGAATCGCTTGAACCCGAGAGGCAGAGGTTGCAGTGAGCCAACACTGTGCCATTGCACTCCAGCCTGGGCAACAGAGCCAGACTCTGTCTCAAAACATCAAAAAGATGTGACCAAGAAGGAAGATAAAGGTGACCGAAAAAATAAAACAAAAAAAGGAATGTACAAATTGTACAGATTTTAACACTCTAGATGTTCTTTTTCATTTTTATTTAAACATTTAGACTACATATAACTATATGTAAACAGGCCGGGTGCAGTGGCTCACTCCTGTAATCCCAACACTTTGGGAGGCCGAGGTGGGCGGATCACCTGAGGTCAGGAGTTCGAGACCAGCGTGGCCAACATGGTGAAACCCCGCCTCTACTTAAAATATAAAAATTAGCCAGACATGGTGGTGCAATGCCTGTAATCCCAGCTACTCGGGAGGTTGAGACAGGAAAATCACTTGAACCCAGGAAGTGGAGGTTGCAGTGAGCCGAGACTGCATCACTGCACTCCAGCCTTGGTGACAAAGTGAGA
Organism: Cheracebus regulus; assembly: GCA_963574635.1. Classification (NCBI taxonomy): domain Eukaryota; kingdom Metazoa; phylum Chordata; class Mammalia; order Primates; family Pitheciidae; genus Cheracebus; species Cheracebus regulus. The sequence continues at coordinate 14,703 of CAUYQU010092911.1, read as the reverse complement.
TGCCAACTCAAAAAAATAAAAATAAATAAATGTAAATATAGTTTAGTATTTTAAACTTGCCAAATAAGTTATTTTTATTTTTCCTGATGCTTCTCTAGTCACATTAGAATAAAGTGCTTTAATAATATGAAAGAACTTTACTGAGTGGATCACATGAGGTCAGGAGTTTGAGACCAGCCTGGCCAACATAATGAAACCCCATCTCTACTAAAAATACAAAAAATTAGCTGGACATGGTTGTGGGTGCCTGTAATCCCAGCTACTTGAGAGGCTGAGGCAGGATAATTGCTTAAACCCAGGAGGCAAAGGTTGCAGTGAGCCAAGATCATGCCATTGCACTCTAGCCTGGGCGACAGAACGAGACTCCATCTCAAAAACAAACAAAGAAAAAAACAAAAATCAAAAAATTAGCCAGGCATGGTGGTTCAGAGCACCTGCTGTCCCAACTACTCGGGTAGCTAACATGGGAGGATCACTTTAGCCCAGGAGGCAGAGTTTGCAGAGATCTGAAATCACCATTACTACACTCCTAGGTCGCCAGCCTGGGTGACAGAGTAAGACCCTGTCTCAATTTAAAAAGCAAAACAAAACAAAATTTAACTACTTAATAAATATGCTGAGAGGCCTATCACTAAATACAGGAACGGAACAAACTTCTCAAGGAACTCACAGTCTTTGCAGAAGAGACTGAGCAAAGTAAAGCATAGCTGCTAAGGTGGGAGCAGTTCTTGAGAAAGAAAAGTGCTAGCTTCATCATTAGTAACACATTTTTCAGAACAAACTTCGAGAGATGATAGCAGTCGAGTATAGTTGGCTCCATCTCAAAAAATAAAAAAAGGTAGGATCTATACTATTTCTCTTCCAAATCTCTTATTTGGAAACTCACAAGTTTTCAACTACATTGTCCATACTTCCCCTTGCAGAGTCTGGTCTTTATCTTTCCACCTCCCTTCTGCCTTGAATTTCATCTCTCCCAGGTCCCCACAGGAAGCCATCTTCTCATCACTTCCTATCTGGTAGGTGGGCCAAGTGTCTCTCCACTATATTCTTTGCCTATCTCTGAGCTCATCATTATACTGAGTTGCAAGTTTATGTTTATCATTCTCTAAACTTCATGAAGAAAAGTATCATTTACTTTTATATCCCCATTATCTGGAAAAAAGTACATGTTAAATAAAAAAACACTTTAACTGAACCAAAATAGACAACAATGAGCCATTTCCTAAGCAGTAAAATTAGGTGCCTTATTCTGTCCACATCAGCATCTATCACAACATGGGTCCTTAACCCACAATATCCTAATTTGTCTAAAAAAGATAAATACAGCCTAGGCAGCATGGCAAAACCCAATCTCTACAAAAAACACAAAAAAAGTTGGTCAGGCGTGGTGGTTCACACCTGTAATCATCGCACTTTGGGGAGGCCAAGGCAGGTGGATCACAAGGTCAGGAGATCGAGACCATCCTGGCTAACATAATGAAACCCCATCTCTACTAAAAATACAAAAAAAAATTAGCCAGATGTGTGGCACATGCCTGCAGTCCCAGCTACTCAGGAGGCTAAGCACGAGAATCGCTTGAACCCAGGAGGCGGAGGCTGCAGTGAGCTGAAATCAGGCCACTACACTCCAGCCTGAAGACAAAGTGAGACTCCATCTAAAAAAAATAAATGTGTATATATACATGTATGTAAATACACACACACACACTAGCTGGGTGGGGTGATGTGCGCCTGTAGTCCTGGCTACCTGGGAAGCTGAGGTGGGAGGATCCCTTGAGCCCAAGAGGTTGAGGCTGCAGTGAGCTGAGATCGCACCACTGCACTCCAGCCTGGATGACAAAGTGAGATCCTGTCTCAAATAAAAAAGGTAAATGATATACTTAAATACAACTACATTAAATGACTTTACTTCAAAGATGGCCAACAATTAGTCTCCGCAAAACTCTCTGGTTTAGAAATGAGTAATACCACTAAATTTGGCAGATCTACTCTGAGGCAGGTATAGCACATGAGAATTTAGTCACAGACTATTACATTTTAAAACTTCAGTTCTCTAAGAAGCCTTCAGATTTCCAATTAGTTGCTCCGACACTCAGATTTTCGAAAGAAAAATAGCCTGGCTATTCAAGACAATTATTACAGTACATAGGAAGTGTTTCTTTTCCCAATAGTTATTCATCATGGGGGCAGGATTTGCAGTTAGTCTATTCAGACCCTGGGTATACAAATTTCATTTTCTGCAAAACTGGGGAGTAACTCTAGATTCTGGGGAGGGTCAAAGATAATCTTAATCTCTGAAGCTTCTCTCAGCTCCAATTTCAAACCTTCTAAGCACAAGCGAAAATGGAAACCAATTTCTTCTCCCCTCCCCCCCGCTTTTTTTTTAATTTACAAGAGATTGTCAGTCAAGGAAACCCATTTCTAACTTTTTTTTTTTACTGAATGAGAAACACAACCTCAGCTTATTTCAGTCGAAGCATTCATTTAGCATGTGTTGAGTACTCAAAATTACTCCAGGATCCTTGGCTCTCCAGATAGACCTCCAAGAAAAAAAGAAAAGCAGAAAACAAAATAACAACATCCAATCCAGTTACACAATATTCCACTGAAGACAGAATAGGAGAGGTTAATATGCACCTCCACCAAATCATACACTGAGCAATTAATTGCCAAGTAAAATAACTGTAGTAGGTACAGGGATCACGTCAGCTACCTTTGCGCACAATGAAAGGCAGGCACTGTGCTGTACACTTAACCTGCATTAATTATTTCATGACCTCACAGCAGTGCTAGAAAGGTAATTTTCTCCATATTACGTATGAGAAAGTTGAGGCAGAAATTAAGTTGTTTTCCCAGGTTGACAAATCTAGTACCAAAACAGCAATGAGAGAGTTCAATTGCCCCAGAGTAGATCTGCCAATGGGAAAGTTCAGACTCCAGTAAAAATGCTTTACATTGCACCAGTCTAATTCCCAGAAGACTACAATTTTTTTAGATCTGGTACACCAGAATTTTCTTCTACACACAGATCCTCTGTGGTTCATAAATACAATGATTTTCACGCTAATGTGTGAGATGTGTCTCCTGGAAGCCTTGTTACCTGAGGTCAGCCCATTACGACCTGACATGAGGAAAGATGATTTTTTTTGGGGGGGTGGGGGGGGGTGGGCAGGGGGGAATGACAAAATCTCGCTCTTGTTACCCGGGCTGGCGTGCAGTGGTGTGATCTCAGCTCACCACAACCTCTGCCGGGTTCAAGCAATTCTCCTGCCTCAGCCTCCCGAGTAGCTGGGATTACAGGCATGCGCCACCACATCTAGCTAATTTTTGTAGTTTTTTAGTAAAGACAGTGTTTCACCACGTTGGCCACGCTGGCCTCGATCTCCTGACCTCGTGATCCGCCTGCCTGGGCCTCTCAAAGCGCTTGAACCCTCTGCCTCTCGGGTTCAAGCGATTCTCCAGCCTCAGTCTCCCATGTAGCTGGGAGTATAGGCATGCGCCACCATGCCCCTTGTAGATCATTTGTATTTTTAGTAGAGACGGGGTTTCTCCATGTTAGTGGAGAAACAGGCATCAGCCAATGCACCCAGCTGGGAAAAGATAATTCCATACTTGACCAAAGAACTTTCTACCATATAATCACAGTTCCCAAGCTTACTGGAAATTCAAATATTCCACAAGTCCAGAAAAACTAACTTTAAAAAGTCTATTAATACAATCAAAGTCACTAGAGTTGTTCTCTTGTAGCTGTCAACACATTTCTGCCTGGTTTGTCAACAGCCTTTCCTTGACCCAAACAGTACACTGACTAAAATCTCAGAAACTATTTCTTTGAGATAACTGACACAGCTCAGAAAAGCAGCATTTTCTTTTTCCCTTTTTTCTTTTGAGAAAGGCATTATTTTCAATGTGTCTGAGTCTCACCACCTTTTTTTTTTTTTGAGATGGAGTTTCACTCTTGTGGCCCAGGCTGGAGTGCAAGGTGTGATCTCAGCTCACCACAACCTCCGCCTCCTGTGTTGAAGTGATTCTCCTGCCTCCCGAGTTATCCCACCATTTTAGGAGGCCGAGCCAGGCAGATCACCTGAGGTCAGGAGTTAGAGACCAGCCTGGCCAACATGGTGAGACCTCCTTCTCTACTAAATATAAAAAATTTAGCCAGGCGTAGTGGCAAGCACCTGAAATCCCAGCTACTTCGAAGGCTGAGGCAAGGAGAACTGCTTGAACTCAGGAGGCAGAGGCTGCAATGAGCCAAGATTGTGCCACTGCACTCCAGCCTAGGCAAGATAACTAGACTCCATCTGGGGAAAAAAAAAAAGAAACAAAAAAAGAAAAAAGAAAAAAAGACAAGAGTAGTTCTGAATACATGCAAAACCCTTAAAAAAAATGCAAGCACACAAAGTCAAAAATAACAATATTATCAGAAACAAAGTATGCTGTAATAATTTCCTTTAGGATAGCTTAAATCTAATAAGGTTTATATTGTAGGTAATGGCCTGGCGTCATGGCTAACATCTGTAATCCCAACACTTTGGGAGACAGAGGCAGGCGGATCACTTGAGGTCAGGAATTCGAGACCAGCCTGGCCAACATGGCAAAACCCCATCTCTACTAAAAATACAAAAAATTAGCCAGGCATGGTAGCAGGCACCTATAATCTCAGCTACTCAGGAGGCTGAGCCCCGAGAATTGCTACTCCTGGGAGACAGAGGTTACAGTGAGCCAAGATTGGACCGCCACACTCCAGCAGGTAAATTAAAATTTAATAAAAATGACCTTCCTCTCTGAGAGGCAAACTATTCCCAAACAAAGAAAATGAAAGGCAAAAGGACCAATCAACTCATCCAGAAGACTATGGGACAAGTAGGGTAAATAGGCAAATATCCACACTATACTGTGTAATGCCAAATTATTAATCCTTTTAAGTTTTAATCTCTTAAAACATATTATATATGGGCCGAATATGGTAACTCACACCTGTAATACCAGCACTTTTGGAGGCCAAGGCAGGTGAATCACTTGAGGCCAGGAGTTTGAGACCAGCCTGGCCAACATGGCAAAACCCTCTCTCTACTAAAAATATAAATAAATAAATAAGGCCAGGCATGATGGCTCACACCTGTGATCCCAGCACTTTGAGAAGCTGAGGAGGGTGGATCATGAGGTCAAGAGTTGAAGACAAGCCTGGCCAAGATGGTGAAACCCCCTCTACTAAAAATACAAAAATTAGCCAGGTGCCTGTAATCCTAGCTACTCAGGAGGCTGAGGCAGCAGAATCGCTTGACTCCAGGAGGAGGGGGTTGCAATGAACCAAGATCGCACCATCGCACTCTAGGCCTGGGCAACAGAGCAAGATTCCACCTCAAAAAAAAAAGAAGACTATAACCTAATACACGGCATCAATAATGGTAATTACCTTATAATTATTATTATAATTCTTCTATAAGAACTGTAATTTCCCTTCCCAATCTCAATTCAAAATTACAAAGGAAAATTTCAAGTCCCGAATAAGATGAAGTAAAATACTACAATAAGCATATATTACATATTAACTGCAACCTCACTCACCACCACATAATCAAATAAATTATTTCTATAATCTAACACATATGTATATTTCTTTCTTTTCGGAGATGGAGTTTCGCTCTGTCGCCAGGCTGGTGTGCAGTGGCACAATCTTGGCTCACTGCAATCTCCGACTACCTGGTTCAAGCGACTCTCCTGCCTCAGCTTCCCGAGTAGCTGGGATTACAGGCATGTGCCACCATACCCAGCTAATTTTTGTATTTTTAGTAGAGACGGGGTTTCCCCATGTTGGCCAGGATGGTCTCGATCTCCTGATCTTGTGATCCACCCACCTCGGCCTCCCAAAGTGCTGGGATTACAGCCATGGGCCACCGGTACACAGCCATATATATGTATTTTTGTCAAAGCTCTTTTAACATTCATTTTACCACCTAAATCTCAAAAACAGCCAGGTGAGGTGGGCAGCACAAATTTTATTATCCTGTATTTACATATAAGGAAACAGGCTCACAGTGACCTTGCCAAAGGTCTAGGGCCTTCAGCAAAAACCAGAGATTAGAAGCCACCATCTTTTCACTCATATACCGTATTGAACCAACCACACAACAAAGAAGTGAACTAACTACCATCAATCCTCTCTATCTGGTAAACAGAGTTAGAACGTAGTCTGTTAATATTGGCTGAGAAGAAAGGGAGATCTGGAACCCAGCTAGGCAAATCTAGTAAGGAATGGTTACACAGATGATCTCTAGCAGCATTATGATTTGAGCCGACAGCAATCAAAGGCAAATAACTAAATATAACTGAGTAAAAGCTAATTGTCAATGGGCATTTAAGAAATGCCTCTTGTGGGTCTTTTTCTACTAGAAGTCCCCTATCTCTCACTAGAGGGACAGCTGTTTTCCTTTCTTTGTTTTGCCTATTAAGCCTCCGCTCCTAAACTTCTCATGTGCGTCTGTGTCCTAAATTTTCCTGGCGTGAGATGAAAAACCCCGGGTATTTACCCTAGACAATGTAGCCTCTTGATATTGGGGGCTCATTCGGGATACCAAGGTACATTCATAGAAATGGTGAGTAGTCCAGGCACAGTGGCTCACGCCTGTAATCCCAACACTTTGGGAGACGAAGCTGGGTGGATCACTTGAGGTGAGGAGTTTCAGATGAGCCTGGCCAACATGGTGAACATGGTGAAACCCTGTCTCTGCTAAAAATACAAAACAATTTTCTGGGTGGGGTGGCACATGCCTGTAATTCCAGCTACTCTGGAGGCTGAGGCAGGAGAATCACTTGAATCCAGGAGGCAGAGGTTGCAGTGAGCCAAGATCATGCCACTGCACTCCAATCTGGGCAACACAGCAAGACTCTGTCTCAAAAAATAAATTAAATTAACAATAAAAATAGGCTGGGCGAGGTGGCTCACGCCTGTAATCCCAGCACTTTGGGAGGCTGAGGTAGGCGGATCACGAGGTCAAGAGATCGAGACCATCCTGGCCAATACGGTGAAACCCCGTCTCTACTAAAAAATACAAAAAAATTAGCCAGGCGTGGTGGCACACACCTGTGGTCCCAGCTACTCGGGAGGCTGAGGTGGAAGAATCGCTTGAACCCAGGAGGCGGAGTTTGCAGTGAGCCGACATTGCACCACTGCACTCCAGCCTGGTGACAGAGCAAGACTCCATCTCAAAAATAAATAAATAAATAAAAATAAAAATAAAGGGCCGGGCACAGTCGTTCACGCCTGTAATTCCAGCACTTTGGAAGGCAGACGCAGGCAGATCACGAGGTCAGGAGTTTGAGACCAGCTTCATCAACATAGAGAAACCCCGTCTCTACTAAAAATACAAAAAAAAAAAAAAAATTTAGCTTGGCATGATGGTGGGCACCTGTAATCCTAGCTACTTGGGAGGCTGAGGCAGGAGAATCGCTTAAACACAGGAGGCAGAGGTTGCAGTGAGCTGAGATCGCACCACCTCACTCTAGCCCAGGTGACAGTGCGAGACTTCATCTCAAAAAAAAAAAAAAAAAAAAAATAGCTGGGCATGTTGGCAGGTGCCTGTAATCCCAGTTACTTAGGAGGCTGAGGCAGGAGAATCGCTTGATTCCTGGAGGTGGAGAGTGTAGTCAGTCCAGATCGCACCACTGCACCCCAGCCTGGGTGACAGAGCAAGCCTCAAAAAATAAAAGTAATATCAATTATATCTTAATAGACTAAAGAATAGAAATAACTTTTTTTTTTTTTTTTGAGACAGAGTCTTGCTCTGTCACCAGGCTGGAGTGCAGTGGCACGATCTCGGCTCACTGCACCCTCTGCCTTCTGGGTTCAAGTGATTCTTCTGCCCAGCCTCCCGAGGAGCTGGGACCACAGGCGCATGCCACCACATCCGACTAATTTTTGTATTTTTAGTAGAGACGGGTTTTCACCATGTTGGCCAGGATGGTCTCGATCTCTTGACCTCGTGATCCGCCTGCCTCGGCCTCCCAAAGTGCTGGGATTACAGGCGTGAGCCACCATGTCCAGCCTTAGAAATAACAATTTCTTAATAGCCCAGACATACCTGATTGTCCTCCTTCCCCATCTCCCACATATCACACCAACTTATTTCCATCTCTAAGAATGCATTTTATAATTATTTGTTTAGTTAATGAATTCTTCTGGACTTTTCAAAATCCTTCTGTTGAAATTCCATCATGGAGGTAGTTTTTAAATTGTGTTCCTCTGAAACAGTGCTCATGAAAGTGCCTCATAGGCTACCCAAGAGGATGAGAAGAAAGCTGGCTGCTCCACACTCCAAATCAAAACAGCTCCATCTTTTATTCTATGTGTCAAGTGCATATAAATAAATATGCAATTAAAACTGCAAGAAAACAAGTTTATTCTATGTTTTATACTGGTGTTCTGCGTATTATTTCGTTTGAAGCAAAAAAAATGTTAAAAACAAAACTAAGTCCAAGGTCCTAGAAGGCAAATAATAAGGCCTTTCCTGATCTGACCCCTACCCTAGGGAAAACTATGACCAAGTTACATCACATGATTTACACTTTGTAGTTCACATAAATCTCATACTATCACACCTCCATGCACTTGATCATACTTTTCAATCTAAGGCACACTTCATTTTCCTATTTCACTAATAGCTACTTATACTTCACCATTCAGCTCAAAGAAGTATCTCTTGGGGTCTACTTTACACCTACTTAAGGCTCTGGATCCCCCTGTGCATACCTCTTATTACTGCACTTGACATATTACACTGATATTAATGCCACAGGCTAACAGTCTCAACAGCAGAGGCAATAATCTTATTTTCTATTCATTTTTTTGTCCTATTCATGTTTTAAACTCCAGCACCTACTCAGTTCTCAATAAAAATAAATGTGTTAGTCTAACACTCTCAACAAAGCACTTTTTAATGTTCTTAAAAACAAACATTAAACAAGGATCATTTAAGCCCAGGAGGTTGAGGCTGCAGTGAGCTGTGATCACTCAACTGCATTCAAGCCTCAGTGACAAGGCAAGACCCTGTCTCAACAACAACAAAACTTTTTAACTATAAATCTTTATAAATTTGTTCTTTTATTTCTAGGGTTTTAAAAAAATCTTCATATATTTAAAACATGTCTATTAAAAAATTTTAATGCAGCCAGGTGTGGTGGCTCACATCTATAATCCAAGCACTTTGGGAGACCAAGGAGGGCAGATCATCTGAGGCCAAGAGTTTGAGGCCAGGCTGGCCAGCATAATGAAACTCTGTCTCTACTAAAAATTAGACAGGCGTGGTAGCGCACACCTGCAGTCCCAGCTACTCAGGAGGTTGTAGTATGAGAACTGCTTGAACCAGAGGTGGCAGTGAGCTGAGACTGCTCCACTGCACTCCAGCTGGGGCAACAGAGCAAGATGCTGTCTCAAATATAATAATAAAAATTTAATACATTAACAAAGTATGCAAAAAATTAAGGAGAAAACAAAAACAAATAGCTCTAAAATCTTAACTGAAATAAAGATTTATTGGCCAGGCACAGTGGCTGAGGCCTGTAATCCCAGCACTTTGGGAGGCTGAGGCAGGTGGATCACAAGGTCAGGAAATCGAGACCATCATCAACATGGTGAAACCCTGCCTCCACTAAAAAAAAAAAAAAAAAAAAATTAGCCGGGCGTGGTGGCAGGCGCCTGTAATCCCAGCTACTCAGGAGGCTGAGGCAAGAGAATCGCCTGAACCCAGGAGGCAGAGGCTGTAGTGAGCCGAGATCGCACCACTGCACTCCAGCCTGGGCAACAGAGCAAGACTCCATCTCAGGGGAGAAAAAAAGGAAAAAAGAAATAAAGGTTTCTTTAAAAGGCAATTAGAGAGGGTTGGGAGAAAGATCTCGGCACTGGTTGGTATGAAGAGTTCCCACACATATAGGTTCTCACACATACAGATGTGAACATACAATCTAATACTGTTGGGTTTTTTTTGGAAAATGAGTCTCACTCTGTCACCCAGACTGGAGTGGAGTGGTGCAATCTTGGCTCACTGAAACCTCTGCCTCCTAGGTTCAAGCAATTCTCCTGCCACAGCTTCCCAAGTAGCTGGGATTATAGGCATGCACCACCACACCTGGCTAATTTTTAGTAGAGATGGGGTTTTGCCATGTTGGCCAGACTGGTCTCGAACTCCTGACCTCAAGTCATCCACCTGCCTCAGCCTCCCAAAGTGCCAGGATTACAGGCATAAGCGACTGCGTCTGGCCCAATCCTTGTTTAAAGTTTGCCTTTCCCACTTTACTTAAGGATCCATGAGGGCAGACAAAACTTTCATTCTGCTCATCACAGTATTCCCAGCACTTAAAACACTGCACAACTACACTCCGGCCTGGACAATAGAGACCCTGTCTCAAAAACAAAACAAAACAGTGCATAGCACATAACAAATTAATAAATTAGTAAGTAAAAAAAAGTAATTTGTGACACCTGCAATCACAGTTCTTCCACATACAACAAAATCCTCATAAAAATTCTAGTAGCCGGCATTGTTTCCATTTACCACTGAAACATTCAAAATAAAAAGTTTCCAATTAATCACTGAGCTCAATTCTGACTGATCCCAAAGAAATGGGTATCTGCCATGCTACTTTTCCAGAAAGCTGGACCTGGACTTTAGAAATTGGACCTGGACTCTGGACTACACCCTCAAGTTAAAGAATCCTAAGGCGTTTTGGCAAAATATAAAACAAAGTTGTTATAAGCTCTTCCAATACAATAGGAATGAGCCTTTCTAGATTTGAACTGTACTAATAATCAGAAAAAGTAATGACATAACCGGATTTTAAACATTTCCAGTAAATGCAGATTATATACTAATCGTACAGTTGTAAACATTAATAGAACAATCATGGGGTTGGGTGTGGTGGTGTGTGCCTGTAGTCCCACCTACTCAGGAAGCTGAAGTCGGGAGGACTGCTTAAGCCCAGGAGTTCAGGGCTGCAGTAAGCCACGACTGTGCCACAGTATCTAGCCTGGACCACAGAGCAAGACACTGTCTCTTAAAAAAAAGAACAACAGCAGGCTCGGTGGCTCACACCTGTAATCCCAGCACTCTGGGATTCAAGAATCACTTGAACCTGGAAGGTGGAGGCTGCAGTGAGCCAAGATCATGCCACTGCACTCCAGACTGGGCAAAAAGTGTGAAACTTTGTGTCAAAAAAAAAAAAAAGGAAGAATAAAATACTTACATCTTAGATTTTAATCCCTCAATTTCAAAACAATGAAGTCACTGAAATGTTTAGAATGTTTGCAATCAGGCCAGGTGCAGGGGCTCATGCCTGCAATCCTAGCACTTTGGGAAGTCAAGGTGGGTGGATTACTCGAGGTGAGGAGTTCAAGACCAGCCTGGTCAACATGCTGAAACCCTGTCCCTACTAAAAATACAAAAATTAGCTGGGCATGGTGGCGCGTGCCTGTAATCCCAGCTACTCAGGAGGCTGAGGCAGGAGAATCACTTGAATCCAGGAGGCAGAGGTTGCAGTGAACCGAGATGGCACCACTACCCAGATTCCAGCATGCATGATAAGGCAAGACTCTGTCTCAAAAAATTAAAAAGAGAATTTTGGCAATCGAATAATGTTTATATTTATGACAAACATGGTTTGTCATAAAAGGACATAGGATGTATCTACCACTTGACATCTGAAGAGTATTGTATTAAGAAAACTTTACTCTTGATGTTACTATTTTCATACAAAGTATCATTTTCCATATGGCTTAAATGATATTACACTATTAAACTCAAAGCTATAATATTATTTGCTGGCCAGATGTGGTGGCTCACACCTGTAATCCCAGCACTTTGGGAGGCCGAGGCGGGTGGACCATGAAGTCAGGAGTTCGAGACCAGCCTGGCCAACATGGTGAAACTCCATCTCTACTAAAAATATAAAAATCATGGTGGCAGGCGCCTATAATCCTAGCTACTTCGAAGACTGAGGCAGGAGAATCATTTGAACCCAGATGACAGAGGTTGCAGTGAGCCAAGATTGCACACTGCACTCCAGCCTGGGCAAGAAAGTGAGACTATGTCTAAAAAATATATATATATATGTACATAAAAATTTGCAAAATAACCTCTGAAGAAGACTTTGAAATACTTTTTTTTTTTGGAGGCAGGGTCTCACTCTGTCACTCAGGCTAACGGGCTGTGGCCCAATCACAGCTCACTGCAGCCTACATCTATTGAGCTCAAGTGATCCTTCCACCTTAGCCCCAACAAGCAGCTGGGACTAATGACCTGCCACCAGCCTGGCTAATTTTTTAAATTTTTTTTTAAGAGATGAGGTTTTGCCATGTTGCCCAAGCTCGTTTCAAACTCCTGGGTTAAAGCAGTCATCCCACACTGGCCTCCCAAAGTGCTGAGATTACAGGTGTGACCCACATGCCCAGACTCAAAAAGACTGTCTGTAACATACATATATTCAAATTTTCCTCCTATTCACTGCTGAAATTACAGTAAATTAAGCATAACCTTTTGTGACTACATTTGTCCAAATCTTCTGTGAACACATCTGTCCAAAACTAAATCAATGATATAACAAATATAATGGCTTAAAAGTCACATAAGGCCGGGCACGGTGGCTCATACCAGCACTTTGGTAGGCCAAGGTAGGCAGATCACCTGAGGTCAGGAGTTTGATAACAGCCTGGTCAACACGGTGAAACCCCATTTCTGCCAAAAATACAAAAAAAAAATTAGCTGGGGGTTGTAGTAGGCACCTGTAATCCCAGCTACTTGGGAGGCTCAAGCAGGAGAATCGCTTGAATTTGGGAGGTGGAGGTTGCAGTGAGCCAAGATCACACCATTGCACTCCAGCCTGGGTGACAAGAACAAGATTCTGTGTCAAAAAAAAAAAGTCAGATAAGTATTTTGGACAATGGTGCATTGATTATAGTAATTTTTTGCACTAATTCTGTCTCCAACAAGAAATCCTTCTTTAAAAAACAAAAAAAACTCTAAAATGCAACTTTAGATTTTTTTCTCTGTAGGACAACCAAGAGATGATAAATGACAGATACTTATTTATCTCACAAATCATTCACTTCTCCTAAAATATTTATTGCATACCTACTTACCATGAACTGTGTAGATCCCAATAATATATAATACAACCAATCCCAATTTAGTGAGGAAGTGAGGAATACAGGACACAAAAATAATCATAACATACTATTTCAAAAGCTATATAACAGTATTATGAGGCCCTCGCAGTAGATCATGCCTGTAATCCCAGCACTATGGGAGGCCAAGGGGGGCAGATCACTTGAGGTAAGGAGTTTAAGACCAACCTAGGAGAGAGATCCAAGATGGCCGATTAGCAACAGCTCAGGATTGTAGCTCCCAGGGAAAGCACAGAGAGCGAGTGGACGCCGCACTTTCAGACGAATTTTTGTTGCCCAAAGACTGGGAGATTCCCGGCGGAAGAGCCCCACCGGTCGCCAGCACGACTCTTTTGGCCGGCACAGCTGTTTTGCCCGCGCCCCAGCGCAGCGTTTCTCGGTGCGGAGTGTACGGGACTGGGTGCCCTTTTAGTCGGGCTCGGCTGGTCCCATCCCCACAAGGAGAACAGCAATTGGAAGCACTGAGGACTGAGAGTTTCCCAGCAAGTACAGCCAAACCCGGGAAGGTCCAGCTCTGTGGGGAACGGGCATCCGCCAAAGGAAAACTAAGAAACAGAAAAACTTTGTCACCGGGCAGAGAGAGATCCAAGATGGCTGCTTAGCAGCAGCTCAGGATTGTAGCTCCCAGTGAAATCGCAGAGAGCAAGTGGACGCCACAATTTCAGATGAATTTCTGTTGCCCACAAACTGGGAGATTCCCGGCAGAGGAGCCACATGGGTCCCCAGCGCGACTCTTTTGGCTGGCACAGCTGTTTTGCCGGTGCCCCAGCGTGGCACTTCTCAGTGCGGAGTGTACAGGACTGGGTGCCCTTTTAGTCGGGCTTGGCTGGTCCCATCTCCACAAGGAGAACAGCAATTGAAAGCGCTGAGGACTGAAAGTTTCACAGCAAGCACAGCCGAACTCAGGAAGACCTAGCTCTGTGGGGAAGGGGCGTCCACGGAAGGACAACTAAGAAACAGAAAAAACTTCATCACCAACAAGCCAGACATCCACTCAGAGACCCAATCTGAAAGTTGGCAATTACAACGACGACAGGTGGATAAATCCACAAAAATGGGAAGAAACCAGTGCAAAAACGCTGAGAACACCCAAAATCAGAATGCCTCTCCTCCTACAGAGGATTGCACCTCCTCATTAGCAAGGGAACAAGACCTGACGGATAATGAGTGTGATGATCTGTCAGAATCAGGCTTCAGAAGGTGGATAATAAGAAACTTCTGTGAGCTAAAAGAATGTGTTCTAACCCAATGCAAAGAAACTAAGAACCCTGAAAGAAGATTTAACGAAATGCGAACGAGAATGGACAACTTAGAGAGGAATGTAAGTGAATTGATGGAGCTGAAAAACACAACACGAGAACTTCGCTAAGCATGCACAAGTTTCAACAGCCGAATTGACCAAGCAGAAGAAAGGATAACAGAGGTCGAAGATCAACTCAATGAAATAAAACAAGAAGGCAAGATTAGAGAAAAAAGGGTAAAAAGGAATGAACAAAGTCTCCAAGAAATATGGGACTATGTGAAAAGAC
>CAUYQU010092908.1:0-58849 GCA_963574635.1 Cheracebus regulus | reverse complement strand
CCCCCCCCCGCCCCCCCCCCCCCCCCCCCCCCCCCGCGCCGCCGGGATGCCGCAGTTCCTTCTGTGCTCAGCACCAAAAATGGAATGTCTCACTGAGCTCTCTCTTCTACAGACAAAGAAGCTGGTTCAGATTGCTCACGTGACCTGAGGTCATGTCAAGGCAGAGCCAAGATGGAACTCACATCCGCCTGGCTCCAGTGCCCACCTCCTGCAATCATGTTGATTTGGGGGAAACATACCAGCATCACCCACGATGATCTTAGGTAAGGCCACTCAGCTGAGAGCACCTTGTAACCAAGTCCTTGGGGACCTGGGAACCTCACAGAGCCCCCAGGAATAGGAGCTGGATTCAACCATGGGCAGATATTAACAGAGCAGCTACTAGGTGGCAGGCAGGGATCTGACTGCTGGGGATGACACTGACAACTTCCCTGTCCTATGATAGGCAGGAGACACACGCGAAGGTCAGTCAGGGAAGGCTTTCAGGAGGAGGTGACATTGATGCGAGACCGGGAGTAAGCCACAAGCTGTCGTGGGGAAGAGAACCATAGGGAGCAGGAAGGGCAGGGAGGGAAGCTGGGAGGCTGGGGTGTGGCAGGGGCCCGGGGTGAAGAGCCCTTCAGGCCGTGAGGACTCTGGGTGTGGCTGAGTGTAGTCAAGTATTGCCGATTCCTGGAGCGTCTACAAGCGCTCCCCTCCCCCTCCCCCAACCCCTCCCCCATCCCTCCCTTTCCCTCCTTCACTTTTTCCTTTTCCTCCTTCTTTCCTTCCTTCCCTTCCTGTCTTCTTCCCTTCCCTGCATCCTTTCTTTCTTCCTCTTTGATCTTTTTTTGTCAGCGGACCTCCAGTTGGCTCTACTTTCTTTGCAGGAACGCTGATGACACTCTTTTCCACTTGTTTTTATTTCCAAACATGTAACAGGCCGCCACGAAAGAATGCAATAGGGAAGAAAGTGAAAAGGGAGAGGTCGAGGAAGTCCTTTGCCCACTGGATTCGTCAGTTTGTCTGGCCCTCGATGGGGAGGCATCCATCCTTGACCCTCAGAGAGTCCTTCAAGACAGGAGGACGGGGGTTCTCAGTGGCGGTGGGGAGGTTCCACAGCGGGGAGGTTCTACAGCAGGGAGCCCGGACCAGGCTTTCCTGGCTTGGCACTGCTGACAGAGGGGCTGGTCTGTTGTGGGGCCGCCCTGTGCATGGCAGGATGTCTAGTGGCACCCCAACGTTAAACCATGACAACCAAAAGTGACCCCAGACATTGCCAGGTGTTCCCGGACACAAAATCACCACTGGCTGAGAACGGCTGGTCTCTGTGTGCAGAGGCCCTGCAGGGTCCCCATGGCCAGTGGCCGTCTGTACTTGGTGGCCCACAGGAGGCTCTGGGTGACTCAGGGCTGCAGCACAGTCACATATCATGGAGCAGATCCACCGGCCCAGACCCAGGAGAGATTTGTCCCACAGCAGCAGGCGTGAGGCAGCCCCGCACTCCCAGGCCAGGAGTGTCATCGCCCAGGAGGCCTGTCTCGGTGTCCTGGAGTGGGTGTCACCCCCTCTGATTACTCAGAAAGGCAGTGGAGGTGCAGAGAAGCCTCTGGGAGCCTCTGGGGCTTGCTGCTCTGGGGCCTGCGGCAGCATCAACCCCTGCAGCGGGACGGTGGGCTCGTGAGGGCTTTCCCAGAGATGTGGGACAGGTGGGAGTGTGAGTGTTCCCAGCCTTCAGGTCCCGTAGAGGAGCACGTGGTCCCAGGGGAGGCCAAGCTGGAGCCGAGCGGGCTGTTAAGAAAGCTCTCCTCTATGGCTCCCTGAACTGTGGTGGGTGTGGCCTGACCTTGACTTCCCATACACTTTCATTTTCCTTTTTTTTTTCCCTGGTTCTTGGCCCTGGAAAAAGTGGAAAAACATCTACAGTGACCATACTGCTGAGGTCTCGGTCAGAGAGGAGGAACGATTTCACAGTAGCAGGAGGAAGGCGCCGGGTGCCGTGTGGGTTCATAAATCATGCCCACGTTTATGCATTTGTGGGTGTGGGTCTGCAGAGATGTTTCCTTTCTCACGAAGAGAATTTAAGCTCTAGACACTCTGACAAGGCTCCACTAAATGGAGCTTTTCTCCTGCCTGCTGAGGGCAGCTTTCAGAAGAGCGTTTATCAAATGGAACCTGAGTCACCTTTTCCCTCTCTGCTGGGTGGGCAGAAGCAGGGCACACGGGGGTTGGGGGGTCTCTCCTCTGAAGACCTGACCCCTGGGGAAGGCAAGCAGGGTTTTCTTGCAGAAAGTTCATGGAAATAGAGACAAGCAAAATGTCTTCCTGGGGGTGTTCATGGCACCCCAGTGTCTAGTTCAGTGGCAGGCACAGCGTAGGGACTTGGCAGGCACTGAACCAGTGATTTCCAGTCCCCAAATGGGCAGGATGGTTGACTTCTGTGTGCAGAACATTCCCATCGCCCATCTGGCAGCCACGTGCTCCTACCCTTTCCCTGTCATTCCCTCTCTGAGTTGAGCTCACAGTCACTAGGCCGGGAAATGACTGCTGAATAAACTACCGCTCAAACAGCACATTTTCCAACATCTATCATGTATAAGACCTAGAAAGTATACAGGCTTTGGGGAGGGGAAGGAGGTTCTGTTAGGAAAGAGGGCAAATGCGTGGCACACCTCACCCCACCCTCCCCTCCCATGCTCCCAGCAGCCCCTGCTAAACCATCCCTATACATGGAGCTTCAGAGGCTGGCTGACAGAGAGCTCTAAGCTTTGCCTACTTGGGAAGGACTTTTGGTGCATGTCTCTGGGAGGTAAGGGGCCAGAAGGTGGAGGGCCAGCGTGGATGGAGTTACATCAGATGGTCTGACTTGATGTGACCACAGCAAAGTTTTCACCTCTGTATCTCCTTAAATCTACCCAGTTCTCCAACCCCAACCTTCCACACTGTCTCACCTTACTCCTTGGCCAGCAAGAGGAGTAGCTGAGACTCGAGTGAGTTCTGGCCACGGGGGCCCCACCCATCCCCTTTCGGAGAGCTTCTTCCCTTCTGGCATTTCTCTGACTTCTTTGGGGGAGAGGCTGACAAGCATCTCCACCCCCAAATTCTCTCTTCTGTGAAAGTCACACACAGCTCTGGAGACCGAAACAACCAACTATGCCCAGACTTGAAGGGCCCTTGACACCGAACAAGGGGATGGGAGTCCCAAAAGCATCTGTGCCACCTCTCCCGTGGCAGATGGGTCCCACGCCATTTTACAAAAACACATCATTTTCGTTGTAGTGGCAAGACTGACCAAGGGCTTTTGAGGAAAGACTTCTCACCGAAGGGCTAAGTGCCTCCCTTCAGTAGGAAACAGCTCGAGTTTCCCACTTGATTCCAGACGGCTTGGGGTGATTCACGGGTCCCATTTTCAAGTGGCTTCTGCAGCTCTGGCACAGTGCCACGTACATGGAGGGTGCTCACTAGCTATTCTGGTAAACCAGATAATAATACGAAGAACAAGGTACGCACCAGTGGCTCTGTCTTGGGCTCCTGTGGGGTGCCAGTGTCCGTGCCAAGCATTTTGCGTGCTAAACACTTTACCTGTGAAAGCGGGACACAGTCCTACTCTCTGACGATGACGACCAGATGCGCTCGAGTTGTGGGCACAGGAGTGGACATGGGCGGACATTTGCACAGCCCTCTGGAAGCTCACCTTGAATTAGAGAGACAAGATATCGAAAGCTGCACTTCTGATAAGGGTTAAACAGCCGTTTGATACAACAATAGAAGAGATATTCAAGGTAGGACGTGATTAATTACCCGGCAAGTCAGAGGGATGATAAATGTTTTAGGAACTCAGAGAAGGAGGCCATTTCTCTAAGCCCGGCAGAACAGACAGACACCAGGAGGGTAACTGTGCCCTTTCAAAGGGGGTCCCTGAGGCTGCTCTCTGAGAAGGTAATCATCACGGAGTGGGGGTTGGATGGGTGCCCTTTGGCTTTTTTTCTCTTTTCGTTTTTTTTTTTTTTTTTTTTTGAGACAGAGTCTTGCTCTGTTGCCCAGGCTGGAGTGCAATGGCAGGATCTCAGCTTACTGCAAGCTCCATCCACCTCCCGGGTTCAAGCAATTCTCCTGCTTAAGCTTCCTGGGTAGCTGGGATTACAGGTGCGCACCACGACACCTGGCTAATTTTTGTATTTGTTTTTTAGTAGAGATGGAGTTTCACCATGCTGGTCAGGCTGGTCTCGAACTCCCAACCTCGGGTGATCCACCCACCTCGGCCTCCCGAAGTGCTGGGATTACAGGCATAAGCCACCAAGCCTTGCTGACTTGTTTTCCTTTTTAAGGACTAGATCAGTTTTCAGTCACCCACTTGCCACAGTCTACCCACACTGGAGTCTTTAGGAAACCAGCTAGTTCAGAGAACTGGAGAGAGGGCGAAAGCATGCCCTCTACTCCCTTTCCCACTGTTTCAACCTCTCCGGGACAAGCTGTCCATCTGCAATCTCCCCTCTAGAGAGTGGTCCTGGAATTTGATGTTCACATTATGTGAGAAAAGGTTGAAGACGCTGGCTTGGAGCCCCGAAAGCATCTGGGCCATCTCTCCCTTGGCAGATGGGCTCCACATAATTTTACAAAAACACATCATTTTCGTGGTAGTGGTAAGACTGACAAGTGTTCAGATTTTGCCCAAAATTTCAAGAGGCTAGAGCTGAGAACTTCCTTTGAAGCTCTCAGAGCCCTGAATTGTGTTCATTTGGGTATCTATTAAGAAAACAGCCATTTCATCATGGCTCGTAACATAAATTGGTTCATGGATGCCCAAGGCTTTATCTCATTAAATCGTGTCACTATATGTAAATGGTGTTCAGGCTGTTTCTCTGTGAGCAAGGTTATCTGACTGTTTAGAAACTCCAACCCAGGATGGTGAGACGCTGCTATCTGCAGACTTGGGAGAGACGACAGGCATTTCCCAAAATGCAAACAATCTCAAAAATCTCACAGGCCTGGAAGGGCGGCGGTGGGGTGGGTGCAAACTTCGGCCCAGCCTGGTGGGGCTGGCTCTGGGCTCTGGCTGTCCCCAGCAGTGAGAAAGCAGGTGGCTGATGATAAACCACAGAGCTGTCATCGGCAGAGGCTGGCTGGTGACATCACAGCTGGGGAGGGGGCTTCTGGAGCCAGAAGAGGCCCATAGAAAAGTGTGTTGGTGGCTGAATTAGACATAATCGCTCTACACTCTCTCTTCCCCTTTCCCCCTCAAGTCTGATCTGAATTTCTCATGAACAAA
Source organism: Cheracebus regulus (assembly GCA_963574635.1). NCBI lineage: Eukaryota > Metazoa > Chordata > Mammalia > Primates > Pitheciidae > Cheracebus > Cheracebus regulus. The sequence continues at coordinate 53,601 of CAUYQU010092908.1, read as the reverse complement.
CCAACATCTGCAAAAGCACATCCTTGTTGCCAATGTTGAGAGCAAGTCAGTGATCCTGGTGCCCCTGCCTGAGCTGTGAAGCAGCCTTAGAAGGTGGCCGCCATGGAGTCCTGGCCAGGGCAGGTCTATGGAGGAGTCAAGAGCCAGGCTCGGGGTCAGAGTTCCGGTCAAGTCCTGCCTATACCACTGGACTTTGAACGAGTTACTCAGCCTCTCTGTCTCAGTTTCTTCGCCTGTAAAATGGGCTTGCAATGAGGACAAAATCAAATAATGCATTCCAGGAGTTAGAAAGTCCAGGCTCTGGGCCGGAGAAGTCATGGGTGGGGTGCATCTGCAGGACGAGACCCTCTCACTCAGGGAGGCTTTAGCCTTGCTGGGACGGCAGCCACTTTTCGACTGAACCCCCTCTAATTTTTGTCCAAAACATCCAAAGATTTGGGACACAGTGTTCTTTCCCATAGCCCTCCCAAGGCAGGCAGAGGGTGGCCGCTAGAGAAGGGAGTGGCATGGGCCAGCTTGCCTAGAAGTTGGAGGGATGCAGGGGCCAGAGATGGGGGAGGCCGAGGTGCCTGTGGGCTTCCTGGGTCTGGCCAGGGCCTTGGCTTGGTCCTGAACATGGCCCAGCAGATTTTCCAGGCTGGACACGATGGCAAAACCCAGAGGTAGCAACAGCCTGGTGTTTGCCACACAGCCAAGAGCTGCGGAGGGAGGCAGGGGAGGGAGGGGAAGGGGGTTGGGGAGTCTGTTGTTCTTTTAAATTAAAAATAAGTTCCATATGTTGATGGTCCCCAAGGAAGGGGCCTCAGCATTGAAGGCCCTGGCAGCCACGTGAAGACAGGCTCTCTGGGGGAGAGGTCTTAGGGAGAACAAGGCACCAAGTATTTCATCAATTGTCTGAGTTATTAGAGGAGAACAATATCCCGTGAGCCCCTGGCACACAATGCGGTCAGGACATGAAGCTGGAAGGAAGGGAGAAGAGAGCCTTCCAGAAACCCTAGACAGGACTCACTCCAGTGATGAGGCTGGAGAGAGAGAGAGAAGTTACCAGAAACAGGAACAGTAGTGGCTGCTTCACAGCCCCCAAGGCCCTTTGCCCCACTGGCCACCGTCATGAGACTGGGACTGGTCTGCACAGACACTTTCAGTGGCTGCCACCCCTTCTCCCCTCCTGCCAGGATAGAGCCCAACCCCCTCATCTGGCCCCTGAAGCCCTTCAGTAGGAGGGAAGAACCACAGTGAGAGGAGATGGCTCTAGAGCTGAGATGCCTGGCAGGACGCAGGCTCCAGGAGCTTCCCTCTAGGGCACCCCCTTCTTCAGCCATGTGGACATCATGGTGGTGAGTCCTTCCCATTGAGTCCTTGTCATGGGCACTGAGTGGCAGGACCCCCATGGCTTGTAGAATGCTGCCTGGCACATATACGTGCTCATCACCACACAGCAAGTGAGCCCTCTTTAGTGAGGGTTTCTAGGAGTCCCTTTCTAGGAGTCCCTTTCTAGGCTTTTCTGCACGCCCAGTGAGGCCGCGTGCACAGCTTGCCTCTGTTGTCAAGTTCATAAAGATATCATAAACCATATTCTGAGGATGTGCCAGACAGGGGGCAAACACACAACAGACATCATCTCGTGTCATTCCTTTGCAAGGTAGGTCCCTTCCACTTGTCAGAAAACAGGATCCAGCAGTGGATGCAGCGTGAGCAAGGCCACGTGGCCAGAAAGCTGTGAAGCCAAGATTTGAACCCAGGTCTAAATTCACTTCCCTTTTTTACCTCCTCCCATTGTCCCCTCACCACTGCCGTCCATGAGCACCTCACCCACTCAATTGTCCTGGCCCACTCCAAGGCCACCTCCACCTGGCGCCATCTTGGTTCATCCAACTGGACCTGGGTGTCGTTCTTCAGCTCCTCCACTGGCCTCAACCTCCTCCATCTTGCTCTACAGTCTCCTGGGGCTGTGTCTGGCTTCCTTCCAAGAAAGGGACACAGTGGCAGGTAGCTGGCACCCAACCCATACTGTTTAGTGGAATTAGGAATCATGTGAGCCTCATGGTTTGAGGTGGGCCTCATTCTGCTGTCATCCATGGGTCCCACAAACTCTTCCAGAAGAGCCTCTTCCACAGATGCAACAGGCCTTCTGAAGAAGCCCAGTTCTCAGCATGAGCCAGGGCGGTCAAGGTGAGAAGCCCTTATGGGCCCACACCTCTCATTTCCTTAGACTTTCTTGGACTCTATGAGAGGAAGGTAGGAAAGGAAGAAAAAGAGATGCAAGGAGAAGAAAGAACAAAAGAAAGAGGAAAGAGATGAGGGAGACCAGGCACAAGGGCCAAGATGTGGAAGGAGGGAGAGAGAACAAGACAGTCAGGAGGAACAGAGGGTGAGAGGCGAAGCAGCCTCCATCAGCTCATGGTGCCCCCAGGAAACCCAGATCTGACAGCAAGCTTCAGCCAGCCTGGAGCGGGAAGCCTGGGGGCTCTAGCTTGGCTACAGAGGAAAAAATCACCCCAAGTTCTTAGTCAAGGGGGGTACCAAGCCAAGGGGGGCATGCATGGCAGGGAGGCGCAAGCCAATGTGTGGCTTCCTCACACAGCGCTACAAGGACACGTGGAGCATTGATTGCCAGCACGGCATTCCCGATCAGAAATAGCCAATGGCCAAACCTCTCAAAGCTCCTGCCTCTAATAGCAGGATTTCTTCCACTGTCGTCCATGGTAACAAACTGATCTATAAAAGGTTTTTAAAGTGCTGCAAATAGCTCCTCCGGCCCTCTAAACTCAAGCTCACTGGGGGAAATGGCTGCCTTGATTGCTCCCTGCACAGCTGGGTGTCTGGATGTGATGGACAGAGTGAGCTCGCTTCAGGGCTTTTAGGGCAGCTGGGTACCTCCAGGATGGCGTGGAGAGCCTCCTGGGCTAGGGCTGCTTGGCCACTGTCCCTCTGCCCCTCACCTCCTTCCTCTCTGGGATATGACAAGGGCCAGACAGGCAAGGCATCATATTTAAGGTGGCACTCACTCACAAGGGGTGCTAGAACAGGGTTGGCCTCTGAAGGTGAGCACTGCCTTAAATCAGTACCCTGGACATCTCACTTGAGTGTGAGGGAAGGAACACAGGGCTCTGCCACTTTCCTCATCCATAAAATGGGCCCATCGTGGCAGCTATTTATTGACCCTGGAATAGGCTTTCCAAAGGCAGGACGTGCATCTGCACTCAGTGTTCACAGACCTGTGGGACAGGCAGAGGGAGGGAGGGACTGTAGCCAAGCACCACTGTGCTGCATGCGAACTCCAGTTTCATAGGTGCAATGACTCTGCTAGGTGCCCAGGGACTCAGGCTGGTGACAACATCTGCAGAGCCTGTGGGAAGGGTGGGGAAACTGTCCCAGCAGTGATAAAAAATGCAGGGACACTGGCTGAGGGGAAGCCAGTGAGGCCAGGCTATAGAGGGGGAGGACAGGGCATGTCACGCCACCCAGGAAAGTGGGCCTGCCTTGGGTCACACTGAGACATGCAACTTAGGGGCCCCTCTCTGCTGTCACCCTTATGGCTCACACCCACTAGGCCACTTCCCAAACAACCTGTGATCTGGACAATTCTGAGCTGTGCCTCACCCAACCCTACCCCTCCCGCGTCACTGGGTGCCTAGTCTCTTGCTAAGTGTTGGCAACACGTTTTTACCCACACTCAAGAGTCATTATCCTGCTACTATTTCTTCTAGAAAATTTAGGCCCGTTTTCAACACCGCAGGCTTTCTGCCTGCTCTCTCGTCTCCAAAGGAGGACCCTAATGATGGAGCCCAGAGGGCTCACGTTTACCGTGATCTTCCCAGCTCCCTGGCCCTCACGGATATTTCCAAACTTGCTCTTCTTTTCCGAGCCAGGCTCTGTCTTGCTGATGGGCACATTGACACCAGGTGACAGATAACAGGCTTGCATGTGGAATCAAACCTTCCTGCTTTCTGAGGATGGACAAGAGTCTGGGGCTGGTGCTCCACGACATCTTCCTCTAGAAGCTTCTGGGCTGTATCAAGAAGAGCAACCCATCAGGGAGGAGAGGACCAGGGTCCACCCTCCAGATCACAGCCCACAGGCTCATCTCTGCAGCCGCTTGTCTCCACCTCCCCATGCTCTCCAGCCCCGCTGGCCTCCCTGGAATCTGGAAGCACGTTCCCACCCCAGGGCCACGGCACAGCTGCACCCTCTACCCAGACACCCTCTTTCAGCAGCTCTCCCAATTGCTTCTTGTACCATCGCTCCTACTTTTCTGCCTTGCTGTTCAGTCAACATGCATCTGCTGAGTGGGGTTGGGGGCAACTTTTCCCATAAAGAGCCTCCCAGAGGCTCAGGCCTCAAGCAAGGCCTGAATAGCCCCACTGCCCACATCTGGGGGCCTTCAGTCAACATGCACCTGCTGAGCGCCTGCTGTATGCAGGCTCTGTACTCAACACAGAGATGCAGCAAGATCAGCGTGGCTCTGACTGTATGGGGTTTGCCCTCAGTATACAAGTAAGTGTGGGTGATCATTCCAGGCAGTCCTAGCAGCTATGAAAACACATGGAGCATGGTCCCTCACTATCGGCTCTGTTCCTTATTATTTATCCGTTTCTGTTTGCTGTCCACCATCCCCCTGGACCGTCAGCTTCATGAGGTCGGGGGTTGGTGCAGACATTTTCTCCCTAGAAGCTTCCGGACCATACCCAGAAAAGCAACCCATTGTGGAGTGTGGCTGTCCGTGCTGGGGATGGAGGCAACTTTTCCCATAAAGAGCCTCCCAGAGGCTCAGGCCTCAAGCAAGACCTGAGAGCCCCCACTGCCCACATCTGGAGAGCACCCCACAGAATGGACTGGTAATGGCCTGCTGCTCACAGAGCTTCTGAAAAGAACCCTGCTGGGGACACATCTGTCTGCCCTGTGATCCCCAGGTTCCAGCTGGGGATAGCGTTCACTGGCTTTTCGAGTGTATCCCTTTCCCATCCCCCTCAAGGAAAGGAGAGTTTAATTCCACAACGGCCCTAAGCATAGGTGTGGGTGACTCAGAGCCGGCAGATGAGAACAGGAGGCCGGCAGGGATTCTGGCTAAGCGCGGCCCCCGCAGTCTGCAGCTCAGCCAGTGACTCACTCCAGACACGGCGTGAGTCAGCGGCTCTTCGGCTCCGGCCAGCTCTGACACCCTCTGCACACTGATGAGACCCCAGCAGGACAGAGCACATGGAGGAGGGGGCGCTCAGGCAGAGAGCACGGGAGGGCACATATACCCCCTCCGATGCACACATGTATGTGCACACAGTTCACACACATCACACACTATCACACACACTCATATATAGGCGCACACACACACACCTTCCCATGCACACATGCATGTGCACACGGTATACACACACACCACTTGTGCACACATGTACACACACACCCTCCAATGCACACACTCATGCACATGGTTCACACACACCACACACTATCACACACACTCATACATTCATGCACACACACCCTCCAATGCATACACACATGTGCACACAGTATACACACATCACACTCCATCAAACACTCGTACACACACCCTCCAAGGCACACACTCCTATGCACAAGATTCTCATACACATCACACACACCCATATACACACATCACACACACTCATACACATGTTCACATCCACATTCACACACACATGTGCATACAGACACACAGCCACATCCACACTTACTATATACACATTCTCATATGCCTACACAGCCCCCTCCCTCTTTCCTTCCTTCCTTCTTTTCTTCTCTCCCTTTCCCTGGTTAAGATCATGGGCTTCGGACCAAGGTCATCCTACTCCAGCCCCACCAACCAGTGGTGTGATCATGGACGTGTCGCTGTGCAGCTGTCTGCCCTAATCCTCATCTGTAAGTTGTGGAGACTATGAATGTCACTTCCAAGAATGAGCCTCCATGTGAAGTGTGATCGCAGCTGGGCACACCACAGTGCACAGTGTTGGCTCCTGTGGTCAGGATCAGTCACCGAGCTGTGCATCCGACGAGCGTCTGCAGGGTGCCCAGTCTGAGCTGCACAATCCTCCTCTTTGTAGACTCAGAGTCTGGGAGTAGCGACCACAGGTACACAGATGAGTTATGCTCCAGACAGCAAGTGAGCCGCTGAGCTGGCATCAAGTGCGGTAGGCATGGGAGGCACAGCGGGCTTGGGTTTTGGGGAAGAAAACTATGGAGTGATATGGAGGGAGGGTTGACAATGGGAACACAGTCATTCAACTTTCTAGTTACTCCTGCCAACAGTTCAGGGAGCATGGTCAGCAGGACTCTGAGAGCCGGGGAGTGGCCTTCAGGCAGAGGTGACCAGTGCAGAGTGGGAAGAACCACTCAGAGGTTTTTTGTTAACCTGCTGATGGAGGAGAAGGAGGTCTTCTTGCATTAGCAATGTTCTTTTGGTTTTCAAGAGCAGAAACCCATTTCAGTGTGGCTCCAGGAAAAAGTGGGACTTCACTGACTCATGAAAGTGCGTATCTGTGGTGATAGGGTGGATTTCAGGCACGGCAAGACCCAGGAACATCAAAGCTGCCAGCAGCGATCTAGGTCTTGCTCTACTCTGAGCTCTGGTTTCCTCCACATAGGCTTCATTCCCAGGCAGGCTCCCCCTGTATGGGGGCTCATGACAAGTCCTGACTTGCAGCCACCCCAGTCCGCCATCCCACAGGAAAAGCTTGTTTCCCTACAGTCCTTTCCAAAGCTGTGATCACATCTTCTTAACCTACTGGCTCATGTGCCCGTCTCTAAGTCAGACCTTGTGGCCAGAGAATAGAATGCTCTAATCAGCTCTGGGTCATGGGCTTCACACAGACATCATGGATTGAAAGCTGGGGAAGGGTAGCCCCTAAGGAAAACCAAGGCACTGCTATCAGAAGAAGAGGGATGGACACAGGGCTGCTGGAACAGCACAGTCCATCTTCTCCAGTAGCAGGGACAGGGAAGCTCTCTAAGAGACAGAGAGGGTTGGTTTCTGTCCCAGGGGAAGGCCTGGCATCTCTGTGCCTTCATTTCCCCAGCTGCAAAGCATCCATGCAGGGCATGGCCCCTGGTTGAGAAAATGCTTGATGCTACTCTCACCACCAGCTTGGCTCTCCCAACCTGCCCTGAGACCTCAGGCAAGTCCCCGAGCCTCTCTGTGCCTCAGTTTCCTCACCTGCAAAACGGAGACTGTGACAGTACTTACTCAAACAGTTCTTTCCAGAATTAAATAAGCCAGTCCATACAAAGTTGCTGCATATTAAGTGCTCACCACACCATCAATGAAACGCTCAAGAAATTACTATTATGATGATGATAATTATTTTTACTGTTGCCCATCCTTTAGGTCTTGGCAAAAATGTCGCTGCCTCCAACCACCTTGTCTAAAATAAGTGGAGTTTATGATTACCTCCCATCGTGTTCTTTTCTTTCCTTCACGGCTCTCGGCACATTTGTAATGATATATTTACATGTGCAATTCTTTTACTTCATGTGTTTCCTCCACCAGACTGTGAGCCTCGAGGGGGTGGGAGCTGAAGTGTGCTCCTTGCAGCAAGCTCAGGGCCCCGTGTAGCCCCAGCGAGCGGCAGGAATCAATAAATACTGAATGAAAATAGTTCTTGGATGATCGAATGGGTTTTGATCTGGTTTGATCAGGCAGCTGTGCCTGGCTGCACCATGGCTGCGCCTGGCCCCTGCCGAGTGCCTCCAGCCCCGCCTGTGCTAAGGGATGGGGCTGTTGGAGGAAACCCAGAGCTGCAGGAAGGCCCTTGCTGAGAGGCTGGGAGGCTCTGGCCCACTGCTGACCACACACACTTCCAGCCTGCAGGAGCAAGGACAGACTCAGACCTCAGAAGGCAGCTGCTCACCCTCCCCGTCCTCCTGTCTGAACTTCATGGGGAAAGTCAGGGCAGTGTGAGCCTGTCTGGCAGCAAGGGGTTGGGTCAGGCGAGTCCAAAGCTGCTTCTGCCCTGGGGGTCTGCTGCGACACACCCTAGGCCCTTGTCCTGGGACTCAACACCCTTCAGAGCTTCCCTGTCCAGTTCCTTCTGCCTCTGCCTTTCTCCCAGTGATGCCTCCGAGCCTGGGCAGAGTGGCCCTGGGCTGCTCTTGCTGTTAGCTCCAGTGCTGGCAGGGGCTACTCTGAAGTCCAGGGTAGGCACCCCAGCTACAGCCCACAGAGAGCAAAATGCCCAGCAACCAAGGGCAGGGTAGCACGTGCCTCAGCATGGGAACACCAACCGCGCATCGACTCCGGTACGCAGTCCATGTTGTGACAAGTTGGGCTTGATCTGGAAATAGAACAAGTGAGCCAGGCCTGTCCCGTTTCTCCTCCTAATGCCTCTGGAGCCAGCTCTGCGGCCGAAGACCTCCTGCAGCGGCCTTCATTTTCATACATCCCAAAGGGCAGAACTGTTTTCCTTTGCTGATTTGTTCAAGGCACCATTTTCAAAAACATCTAGTTTAAGTAAAAAAGTAAAAACAATGCCTCCTCACATCCCCAACGCAAAATCAACAAACACTTCTCTCAAGAGTCTGAACAGACACAAGTATGTAAGAATCCAGAAAACATATCAGCCATTAGCTAAAGCCTGAAAGACAGAAAGCAGATGACGGGGTGGGGGGTAAGGGAGGAGGGGAGATACTTGTGCAGCTATTGCGGTGACACTTTATGTAAAGCCGGGCACTTGGCAGGAACCCAAATGGTGACCACGGATGAGACCATATGCTTTGGCCAAACCCCTGAGTCTCCCACGGGCAGGAATTGTCCTCTGAAGGAAAGACCTTGAACAAAATAATTGCCACGTACAAGAGTGTTTGTTGTAAGGAATCTAGAAGCCCCACTGAACGAAAATCTAACTGTGGGGGTTGAGGTAGGGGAATGGGCAGTCATCTACATAGAACTGTTCTCTCAGCAACGGAGAAGCTTCTATTACCAAAATGGAAAACATCAAGATCTTAACACACAACAGAGCCTGGTGCTGTTTGGACAGACCTGACTGAGCCCAGAAGAGGATTTTCCATACAAAAAAGGAGCAGGAGCAGTTAGAAGCCCACTGCATGGGCCACAGAAGTGCTGCTGACTGCTTCTGTGAGCCCAGTGGCTGGCAGACATCAGCTGTTCTCGTCTCTGTCATGTGTATGGAATCGCTGCAGACACAAGGTGTGCTGCAATTTAGGGGCTGCTGACACAGCTGAAGGGACCCCGTCACACTCAAAAATGAAGCTCATCTTCACCAGGTCTCAGTAACCTAGGGGGAGGGCAGAGAGTGCACAGTCCCACCTCTGTGCCTCCCACGGATGGGCGTGACGCCTAGCACACAACTGGTGATCAATACACACTTACACAGTGAAGGAAGGAAAAAGTTCCGAGCCTCTTATCCCTCCTTGTCTTTCTACACAACTCTTTTTGTCCTCCAGAGCCCTCCTAAAAGGACACTGACTCCACGCTGCGTTTCTGCCTCTTCCAGCACATGCCCTGTGTCAGGGTCAGCTTCTGTATGTTCTGCAAGGGTGAGGACCACTCCTGGCTCTCATCTTCAACCCTCACCTCCTGAGGAAGGAGTAGATACTTCATAGGTGCTTATCAGTGTAAGTGTTAAGTGACTGTTGATGAAGAAAGAGATGATCTGATACACTTAGATTTCAAATCCCGGGGGACTCTTGCCCCCTTGAGAGAAGCACAGTTGATGTAGGGAAAGCAATATGGTAAAAGTAATGGATAAATATGAAACTCAACATGACAAGAGACCATGTCATGCCCACTAGGACGGCTGCAATAAAAAAGATAGACAGTAACAAGTGTCGGCAAGGAGGTAGAGCACCTGGAAACTTCATCCACTGCTGATGGCAAAATAAAAGGGGCAGCTGCTTTGGAAAAGGGTCTGGCAGCTCCTCAAAAAGTTAAACACAGAGCTACCAGACGATGCAGCATTCCACTGCTAGGTGCATTCGCGGGAGAAATGGAAACATAGGTTCACACAGAAACTTGCACACAAATGTTCATAACAGCAGTATTTGTAATAGCCAAAAGGTGGAAACAGTCCCAATGTGCATCAACGGATGATGCATTGCATCAACAAACGTGGTCCATCCAGACAACAGGGTGTCATCCAGCTACAAAAAGGAGGGAAGTGCTGATTCAGGCCACAGCGTGGATGAGCCCCAGACATGTGACGCTGAGTGAGAGAAGCCGGACACAAAGAAGGATCACGTCTGTATAAATCCATTTACCTGAAATGTCCAGAATAGGTGAGTCCACAGGGGCAGAAAATAGACATGTGCTGTCTTAGAGCTGGCGAGGAGAGCAGAAGCAGAATGGGGTGACTGCTAATGCAGTGGGCTTTCTTTTGGGGGTGAATGCTCTAAAATATAGTCTGGTTATGGCTACACAGCTCTGTGAATGCACCAAAAGCCATTGAAATGGGGGAATTGCCTGCTCTGTGAATTAGATAGCAATGCAGCTGTTAAAAACAATGGCTGCGGGTTCAGGTCTGGACTCAGCCACTTCCTTGTCTCATGACCTCAGTTCTCTTCTCTGAGCCCTGAGTCCTTCATGACACAAATATGAGGCTGTCTTGAGGTGATCGTGGGAGATGAAATGAGATACTGTATAGAGAGGACTTGTTTCCCCGCTGGGCAGAGAGTGATCCCTCTGTCCATATGCAGCACCTATTTAGGGAGTGCTTCCTGACATGCCCAGGGACTGGAGGGGGACAGGACAGGGTCTTCCCTCTCACACGATCTCCATGGCTGACCCACCCCTCTCAGTTCCCCAAGCTTTGCAAAGAACACCAGCAACCAGAGATGTCAGGCTGCTCCATCACTGCTGGCCAGGTGACATCGGGAGAGGAAAAGCAGAGCAGGATGTGGGGAGCAGCACCCCCATGTCTGATAGCATCCCAACTCATAGAATTCCAGCACAAGGTTCAGACATTTTTTTTTTTTTGCTCTTGGCTGTGGTGTCCCCGCTGTGTGCCAGCCTCGGCCCCTCCAAGGTCACCTTAGCTATGTTCCTGATCCCAGCTCACCTGGCACCTCCAAGGAAGCTGTCACCTGCAGCTTATGATGGGTTAGGGCCCCCGAACCCAAACACAGCCCCTTACTCTGCCTCCACTTTCCCTGCCAGGTCTCTAAGATCTGGCATTCCATGGGCCCGACACGCCTGCAAGGCCCCAGAAGTGCCAACCATGTTGGTGCCATGCTGCCCTCCAGCTCTGAGCTGGGGTGTCCTATACTCAGCTGGCGGCTTCTGCCTCTCCCCTGGTCCTTTCCCCCTTTCTCCCTCCCTTTTGCATGAAAAGCATTTCATGCTTGTTCCTCTAAAAGTGGCATCACGGTTGGGCCCAGGCACCAACCTGAGCTCTCTCTACCCACCTGCCTCACTGCTCTTGGTCAAAGGAAATGCATTAAGGAGAGGAAGAGCAGGCCACAGCCATCCTGGTTAGTCTTTCCTGTACTTCCCTTGAAGCACCCAGCCCTGGCCTGTGGGGCAGAGGAAACATTTGCACCCTGCAGACAGGGGGATCCCAGGACGGGGTCATGCTGGCTGCATTCTCAGAGTCCACAGGCCCGGTGGACACATGCACAGTGTCGGTGATGACCAGGAAAGCTCACCATGGTCTGTGGTGGGGCTGTGGGTGGTGGTAATGGGGAGGGGGGTCCACTCTGGGATCAACTTGACTGTGGGACCCCTGCGCAATGGCCGTGAGATGCTGGGTAAGTGGCTGCACCACTAAAACTTGTTTCTTCATTGGTGAAATGGGGACAGCTGTTGTGAGGTCACAGGGAACAAAGGCAAGCAAAATGGCTTTGCCCTGCACCCAGAGGACACGCCGTGATTGGCAGTACATTGTTGATTGACACATACATTGCTGAGGTGGCACACACAACCACACGGTCTGTGCCTCTCATTTCTAAACACGTATGAGCTCGGCAAGGACCTGGTGCCGGCCAACTTGGACCTAGGCACACAGTGAAGAGGATCCTGGGGCCAGAGGGGAGACGCGAGGACGAGGTAGGGGCTCACCTGCACCAGGCACAGCTGCAAATGCCTCATTTATACCAATCACCCCGACTCCACACTGAACGTTACAGGGGAGGCACTGCCATTAGCCTTATTTGACAGACATGGACGGTGAGGCTCAGAAAGCTGAAGTCGCCTGCCCTAACGCATACAGTGAGCTAGTGGCAGAGACTCATGGATGTTGTCCTCCAACAGAAATCCCAAACAACATGGGCTCAGGTCCCAGGTGTGCTGCTTAGGAGCCTGGTGGCTTTTAGGGTGCCCCCTGCCCTCTGTGCCTCAGCTTCCCCACCTGGGTGAGAGGTGCATGTGCCCACTCATGACTGAGCCTGCAGGGTGGAGGAGGATGCAGGCCTGCAGGGCTGCATGTGACCCCAAAGTGATGGAGCATCCTTTACTGCCCTCGGTGCCCTCGGAGCACCCCGGGGTGCACGGGCAGGGCAGCGAGCCGCCCACGTAGCCTCACCTGCTGGAGCTGGGAGCATACGGAGGCCCTGGTGGGGCCCGGAGCGGCCGGGAGGGCCACCCTGTGAAGAAAGGGCAAGTAGCCTTGCTGGTGACCCCGTACTCCAGGGAGGCCCTGGGCACAGTCTGCCAGGGCCACTGCCACCGCCGGAGCCCCTCTCCCAGGCCAAGTTCGTGCAGATGTATTGGCAGATGTGTGTGTGGGTTGGGCTGCTGAAGTCAGATCTCTCTGGGGCCTCTCTCACGTCGGGGCAGCACGCAAGCAGCCTGTTCTCTGCTGCCAGCAGCCTCTCCCACCCCGCTCTGACACTGCAGCTCTCCTCTCTCATCCCCCTAAGGAGCAGGGCACCTCCCCCCCATCCTTCGCCTGCACTCTTCTCTGCTAAAGCACTGTGCCCCTATTTTTGCCTACCTCACCCCCACTCATCTTTCCTCCAGCTCCAGAAGGTCCCTCCTGAACCCCTGCCTTATTCTTTGCCCCCAAGACACTCTGCGCTTCCTCCCCTAGCTCAGGGCTGCTGGGAGAGCCTGGTTCCTGATCACTCTGCCCACTAGATGGCAAGCTCTGAGGGACCTGTGTGTCAGGGTCTCTGGGCCCCCAGCATCCAGGACTTGGGGAATTGTGGAAGGACAGGAGGTAGTGGAGAAGGAAGGTTTCCTCTCATACCAGCCAAAGCTGGAAGGGCCAAGTGAGTGTTAATCAAAGAGTCCTCCCTGGAGGAGGTAGCTGATGGGGCCTGAGTGGTCTGGGCCCATTGCCTGCTGCTCTTGGCCAGCTTCACATCTGACCCCTTGCCACACACACACCCTCCTGCCATCGAACCCTCTCAGGGCTGGGGCCCCTGTGTCCTGGGACAACCAGGCAGGGCTAGTGTCAGGCCTTTCCACCCTTTCCACCGGCCTCATTAGGGCATTTTTGGAAACAGTAATTCTCTGCATCTCAGGGCTGTGGGCTGCTGGCAACTAGCTTCCTGTTTTTCCAAGACTAAAGCAAGTCCAGGGACCCGGCATCTAATCTGAGGACACTGATGGCGGTGGCCGGCCGTGTAATTGGCATAAGGTGGTGGCGGCGGCAGCCTCTGTGCCGGGGAACAAGCCCATTGGGCTCCTGAGCACCTGAAGTCCGGGCCTTATTTAATTCTGTCCTTTTCAATTAAAATCACCCCTCTCTCCTGTTTGCAGAAACAGACAGGCTTAGACAAACATGGAGTGGATTTCATTCCAACATGAATGAAAAAAAAGATTCCCCCACCACCTTTTTTTAAAAAAAAAAATATTTATTTATTTATTTGAGGTAAGGTCTCCCCCTGTTGCCCAGGCTGGAGTGCAGTGACACAGTATCAGCTAGCCGCCACCTCAAACCTCCCAGGTTCAAGCAATCTTTTCGCCTTAGCCTCCCAAGTAGCTAGGACCACACCCAGAGAATTTTTGTGTTTTTTGTACAGACAGGGTGTCATTATGTTGCCCAGGCTGGTCTCGAACTCCTGGGCTAAAGTGATTCTCCTGCCTCGGCCTTCCAAAGCACTGGGATTACAGGCGTGAACCACCGTGCCTGGACTTTCTCTCGTTTTCTTTCCTGACTACACATTTCTAACCTTCCCCACTAGAAGATTAATTAGGGTCTATGCTCCAGGAAGCTCCCACCTACTCTTCCCTCTGTCCCCCTCTTCTTTTTTCCTTTTTATTTTTTGCTGGGGAATGGCCAGTGTTGTGTCCTCGGAGGTGGGGAATACACACATGGTGAGTACAGCTTCATATATCTGGAGCTTCAGGAAGCCAACGCCATCCAAATGTGTCTCATGTGAAAGCAATAGAAGAAAAGTGAGAAAACCTTTCTCCTTCCACTGCCCACCCAGTCCCCTCCTTAAAAGGGAAAAAAAAGTTTCTATACAATCAAGTTCCCACAGTGATATAAAGTACGTTTTTAAAACAACACAAACATTGACCTTGGCAGATGGCCCCCTGGAAAGAATAGGCATTATCGACACAACGGAATGACTTAAAAAGACGAGGTGCCTCCCCAGGGAAGTGGAGAATGTGGCGGCATTGCAGGAGTCTATTCACCGGATGCCAGAGTCAACAGGCCGTGGCCCCTGTGGGCCTGAGGGAGGCCCGGACAGCCCCTCCTGCAGCCAACTCCTGGGACCATCCGTCTTTGGGTCCTCAGGGTGCCTTCACCTGTTGATTGTTACTTTGTAGATTTAAGAACCAAGCTGGGGTGTGCTTTCCACCAGGCACAGGGGGGCCACGGCGGCACCCTCTGCCCCTCAGCCTGGCGGGGGACACAGGCACGCTTGGCCAGCCCTTCTGTCCCATTTAGGACTGAGGAGCAGACCCTGGGGAGCTAGCCAAAGGCTGTCAGCTGATCAACAAAGGCTCCAGTCACTAGGAAAGAGAGACAGAGACAGGGAGGGAGGGAGGGAGAGAGGGAGGAAGGGACGGACAGAGAGGGAGGGAGGGAGGCAGGGAGGCAGGGAGACAGGCTTCCTCTCAAGCCAGCATGGGTCCGAATTTCAGCTCTGCCCTTTCTAACGTGAGACCTTGTGGGTGTCCCCCAAACCACATTTGTGACACGAGCCAATGACAGTTCCTGGCTGGTGGGTTGTTGGAAAGCAAAGGGGAGGCTACTGCTTTATAAATACACACTTAGGTCAGCGCTGGGCCCGAGGCTGGCATGGTAGCTATTTTACCACGGGGGAAGGAGGCCAGGAGGACACGGCAGGCAGGTGGCTCCAGGCGGGACCTGAGGGAGGCCCGCACATTCTGGCTGGGGACTGCTGGCAAGAGTCCTGCTCCAGGCTCCAGATCCCTGGATGGGAATGCATGTCCCCTTCACGCCCTGGGAGACAGCGGGCTGGCCCAGAGCCAGTCCTGGCCTCACAGCCTCTCTGCAGCACAGGGCAGTTCCTAGGACCTCGAGGCCAGCGGCCCAGGCCTGTGAGTCTCATCGCCTCCAGAGAGGGGGAAACTGAGGCCCAAAGAAGTCGTCACCTGCCCCGTTCAGGCTCAGCGTTGGAGCCAGCCAAGAAACCCTGTGTAGCCCACCTCCCTCCACTGGCATCTCCGCCGGGGGGCTCAGCGGCAGGGCACATGCCATGTGATCGCCGGGACTGGGCCCATTTCAGCCATGGTTCCCAGCCAGGCAGGGTGCAGCTATGGCCCGGGCAGAAGGAAGTTTCCATGGAGGTGCTCTGAGCTCATAGAGCCCGAGGGCTTCCCAGGGCTTGTCTGGTTGTCAGCTCTGATTAGTGCCACCTGTCCTGTTTATCCGGATCTTGCTGCCTGATCAAATCCTGAGTCCCTTAGTCACCTTGCTTACGCGTCCAGAGGCAACAGACAAATTTTAAGAAATGCTCCTTGCAGAGAAATGAAAATGCCAGGGCCTGGACCTGCACCCTCTGAAACCTTTCATGCAGAGTCCTTTCCCTGAGTCCTGGCTGGAGTTTCCAGAAGCTTCCCTGAGATATTGACACACAAGGAATCCCTGCTATCAGTGTATATGGCTGTAAAATGGGATGGAAACTACAGCAAATGACCAGGCCAGCCAAGGTCTCGTTGGGCTCCATCCCCACAGCAAGCAGGTACTGAGTGCCAGTGAGGCCCTGGACTAGGAGGTAGGGGACAGGGGACAGGCAAGACAAAGTCCCCAGCCCATGGAGCTTGTCATCTTTCACAGGGAGAAGGACAGGAAACACACACACACACACACACACACACACACACACACACGATGGTTGTTGATGATTAGAGCAACACAAAAATGAAACAAGGGTGTGACAACAAGAAGACCCGGGGAGGGGAGGCGTGGGACGGCCGCTTCAGCCTGGGTGGTCTGGGAAGGCCTGTCAGGGGAGGGACAGTTGATCTGGGGACTTGCAGGCTGAGAAGGTCCCAGCCATGGGGAGACAGTTCCAGGCAGGGGAATGTTCTGTGCAAAGGTCCCAAGGTGGGACAGTCTTGGTGTGTTCAGGAAGAGCAGATGGCCATGGGCTGATGAGCGGGGAGAGGCGGGCAGGCTGGACCGCATGGGGCCTTGTAAGGTCTCCATGGGATCCCAGGAGAGTGAATCTTCACTAAGCGCTGTGGGTCCAGACTAGGAAAGTGAGGGGCTCACTGTTTGTCTGGGAAGTCCTGTGAAGGGGACAAATCCCTCCCTCCCCACCTCAGCCAGGCCAGGCATGCAGAGGGTAAGGGGGAAGCTGGCCACAGTGGCCCAGGCTCCCTGCATGTGGAGCTGGGTTCTGCATGGAGGGTGCCTTGCTTTGAAGCCAGCGCTCAGCAAGGAGTGTCCTGGAGACCTGGCGTCCTGCCACGGTGCGAAGTGCTTCCCCTGCTTGGTTGGTGCTCCTGCCCTAGGCTCCCACCCGGCCCCTCCTCTGGAGCCCAGGACAACCCTTAGTGGCTGAGGCTAGAGACAGACAGATGCCCAGGAGAAGCAATTAGGGGCCAACCTTGAACCTCCTCATTCCTTAGTTTCCCCCCAGTTAGCACCACTGAACCCCAAGTTCCTGTGTATGTCATAATTAACAATCTTAATCAATAATAATCATAGCTTGCATTTATTGAGGACTTACTGTGTACCAGGCACTGAACTACACATACCACACAAATCAACCCGTCTGATCTACACAAAGCTGCACGACACAGGCGCTCTAATCAGCTCTGCTTCCAGAGGAGAGAAACTGAGTCACAGAAAAGTCAAGCACCTTGCCCAAGGTCACACAGCTGGCAAGTGGCAGAGCCAGGAGGGGACCTCCAACAGTGTGGCTCCTAACCCCAAGCTTTTAACCAGTCCTTCCTCTGCGACACCTGCTATGAGTACTAATAACAGCAAAGCAGCTGAGGTTTGCAGAGCAACTGCCCAGGAACCATCTTTGTAAGCTTTTTCCATTCTTGACCCCTGCAAAGAGCCTTTTAAGGCATTTTTTCCTAATAGCTCTCGCCCATGAACTTGTAATGCCACAGATACACTGGGTATCTGTTTGAGTACTGTTCACGTATCTGCTTTAAACACAAAGAGTAAAATATGTTTTTCCCCCTTGGGAAGCAAATCTGTCCCATCGGGACTGAACGCTCTACCCAGAAGACCTCATGACAGCGCCGTAGGTGGGGAGGATAATTATGCCTGTTTTGTGATGAGCCTGAGGTTCAAAGAGGCTGAGGCTTTCTCCCAGGCTGCATGGCTCGGCAGGGGTGAGGGGGCCCCACCCGAGTCCACCTGTCCTGGCGGTAATGCTGAAGTTAGTCCTCCGGCTTAGGCAGGCCACAAACATACACCAGAATCATCTGATCTGGGGCCTCTGACCTTTCTGAAACCAAATGCTTCCATGCCCATGCTTGTACACGCTCCTGGAAGCAGGTGACTTCGGGATCCCCTGACCTAGAGTGGTCTGGAATGGCTGTGGCGCTCGTGTGGGCATCAGAAAGAGCTGGGTCCCAGGTTGGGGCCTGACCCTGGGCTGCATGTGCTCTGCTACCTGCATGTGCTCTGTTACCTGGCCCTATGTGCCGGCTGCTCACCAGCCCGAGTTCCTAACCTGGGGTTTGGGGATCCTGGGGGTCTGCAGTAGGGCTCCCTGAAATGGAAGGGGAACAGCCCTGGGCTTCTAAGAGGCCTAGTATGGCCTCTGCAGCTGGATAATGCAGTCACTGCCCCCACCAGACCCCCAGGCCTCTGGCTGGCACTGCACAGACAGCCTGCCCCCTCTCTTTTGCAGAGAGGAAGTTGAGGGCATGGTGAGAATCAGAGCCAAGTGGGACTGGTTGACTTCCCAGGCTGGGCCCACTGGCCTTCCTTCTGAGAAAAACGCTCCGGGCGAGTAAATCCAGGCCTTCGCCCAGTACCCGAAATAGTTGGCATCTCCGGCCTGGGCCTCCACGTCCTGAGGAACAATAGGGCATTGTGCAGCCCCAGGCCTCCCAGACAGGAAGCAAGGTCCTGTGGAGCCCATGCCAACAGTGACCCTGGGCCCCAGGCCCACACATGCAACCCGAATGGCAGGTGTGGGCAGCCTGGTTTCCTCCAGCTGCGGCAGGAAGCGCCAGGCAGCAGTCTCAGCCCACAAGGCAGGGCCTGGGGCAGAAGCTAGGAGGAAGTGAAGAATGAACAGACAGACAGCAAAAGATGCCAGACCCTCATGGACCCCGGCTGGGACGTCCCCCAGGAAGCTTCCCTATGAAGATGGGGACAGCGCTGTGTCCTAAAGCCCAGCAGTCTCCAAGTGCTGCCTCTGTGCCGAGGACCGCGCCTCCCATGGGTGGTTTGTGATGTAGCTCAGCCACTTCTGGGGCTCACTCGCCTCCTCTCAAGCCCTGCGTTGGGGCCTGTGGACCCTTGCAGTTCCTCCAGGTCCAGGCGCAGCTTCCCACCCCAGGGCCTCGGCACTGCTGCTCCCATCCCCTGAAATGCTCGTCTTTCACATGTGTTTCTGCTCTGTTCCAATGTCACCTCCCAGAGAGGCTTCCCTGGCCAGCTCCTCCCTCTTGCCCTTGCTCTGCTTCCCCGGCGTGGCACCTGTGTGGATGTGTCATGGTGGGGTTTGTTTGCCAGGTGATCTCCACCTCCTGCGCTCGCACCGAGCTCGGGAAGGACCCGGCTTTGCTGATTTGCTCCTTGTCTACCCCGGTGCCTGCACGTAGGAGGGGCTCAGCTAGCATTTTCTGAGCCAATGACTTGGGCTACTGTGCAGTTTGCCCGGCTGTTCCCATCATCCCACCTGAAAGGTGAGCCAGCCCGTGCCCTTGCAGAGAAACTGGAAAGAAAGGCAGCGCAGCCTGAGTGGAGCGTGCATCGGGCAAGGAGGGGACCCCGTGAGCCAGGGTCTGAGCCATGCTTTGCCCTCAAGTCCGCGGAGGCCCTCAGGAGGCTTTTAAGCAGTGGGTGTCTTCTCTGCAGAGCGGAGAAGCAACCAGAGGGACCAAGACCATCCGGGAAGCTGCTGAGATACAACAGACAAGAGACAAAGGTGACCTGGCCCAGGAAACACCAGGGCCACAGAGCGACGTGGACAGATGCTGTCCAGCATGACCCAGGGTCTCGCTGGAGCCTTCCAGGTACAAATGATGATTCCTGTATTTGTTGCTGTGTGACCCTGAGTGAGATGTTCAGCCTCTCTGAAACTCACAGGGACGATGACAACAGTAATGCCAATGACACCGCTAGGGCCCTGCCTGTGTGAGCAGAGCACTGGAATTAGTTGTCATTGGCTGAACCATAGGAAACTGCTGTTTTATGTACGTCAAATGAGTCCAGTAGTGACAATTTCCTAGGGCGCAACCTAATAGTATGAACTGTTCACGACATTTGCTATAGCTGCAGGAAAGATAAACTTTAATACAAAAATGCCATCAGGCTACACAGAAGGACATGCAGAATCACATATGAAAGATTAGCAACCTCTAAGCATGTTGCAAATGCTATTTATAGAGATACATGCAGAATTCTCTTTGAAATAAAGCCCAAAGCTTGGTGCCTAAAGTCATGAGGGGTGAGAGTTGATTACCAAAGAAAGTCCTCAAAGGAGGACCATATCTTTTCAGATACAAAAAATTAGGTCTTATGGGTGCTCCAGAATTTATTGGTCATTTTTTGGGGGATGGACTCACATCAACTGAATTCACAAGAAACTGATATATAACCCCCTCCATGCCTGCTTAGCTGAAAGGGCAAATGTGACTCTCCACCAGATTGGAATCCTTAGTTCTGCTCCCCATGACTTGTACTTGGAGCCGTGAAGACTCCAGGGTTGTACTTGTAGTTGTGAAGGACTTTGGGGTGTTAACAGGCTTTCAAAAGGCTGAAATGAGAGTGGGAGTTAGAGAACTACCACCCAGGAGATGGAAACATTAAGTGACAATCTACCCGGTCCTAATGGAATCTGACGAAAGAACTGATTCACAACAGCACCCAGCAGAAATCATGGCCTGAGACTTAGCACCTGTGTTTCAGATGGTATTGGCTAAATGTCGACAAATCCTTGTCCCCTGACCCCCTCCTCCTCTTCTGGGCTCTTCATGAACCTTCGCTCATCCTCCTGTCAAGGCCCTCCTCCCGGCTGCACGGGAGCTCCCACAGGCCCTGGCAGGAGTGGGGATCATAGACTAGGACAGATCTGAGGGCTTGGAACTCACGTGTGGCGCCCACCATGCTCCGTCTCCTGCTCCTTCCACCGCAGTCTGTCCCCGCTCAGATGCATTTGTTTTCACATGACATGAGCACTCCAAACCTGCTGCCATCTAGTTGAGGGTTGTCCTTTGACATCCTTGGAAGCCCTTGTTTGGCCCAGCTGTGGGGTGGGGAGGGGGAGGTGTAGGAGGTGGAGGGTGGAGAGTGTGGGCGCTCGCTGCAGACTTGGGATAGTGTTTTCCCTTTGGCCTTTGTTTTGTTACCCAGTGATGTCCCTGTGTCCTCTGGCCTGGGATATGAGCCAGGAAGTAGGATGTGTCAGGGAAGCAGTTGGTGAGATAGGGAAGCCCCTCTCTTCCCTGCCACTGATCAAGTTCCTTCCCAGGTCTGCAGGATGCCTTGGACCCGGCCGGTGTGCTCAGCCTGTCCTGGTAAGCAGGCAGTTTTTGTTGGCGGGAACACCATCACTGCCAAATGGCCTGAGCACCCCGCGCTAGGGGCCAAGAGAAGCCAGAGCGAGCCTGGTCAGGATGAGGACCCCGAGCACAGGCAAGCAGGGAACTCACTGAATGCATGCCGTGTTTGCGACAGCACCGGGTGTGGGGATGCTCCTTGCGTCGCAGCAAGGGCTGCCGTTGTCACAGTCTTTGCAGTGTTCATCATGATCAAGGAAGTGCTGTGCTCAGCACTCCCCAGGTGTGGCCTCCATCCATCCTTGTGGCAGCCTAGGAAGTGTTCCTGTTTCCATCTCTCTACAAGAAACTGAAGACCAGAGAGGCTCAGGGACTTGCTCAGACCTGAGTAGAGAAGATGTGATGTGAAGCCGGGACTACCTGACTCTGTACCCCAGGGCTTCAAACCATGAATGCTATCCACCCGGACATAGGGAGGGTGGGGAATGTGCTGTGGTCGCCAGGAGGTGAAGGGAAGACCTGCTCCTCTGCTCATCTTCAACTCCTGACCTTGGCCCCAAGGAGGCACTGCATGTGTCTCCAGGTGTGGATAAAGGACCCTGAACATCAGGATGTCCAGGAGACGAGATAAAAAATGCACATTCCTGGGCCTCACCTGATCTCCACTGACGCTGAATCTCTGGGTGGCTGATACCTTCCTCAGGTAGGTAGTTAGCAAATGAAAACACAGGATACCTAGTTAAATTTGAATTCCAGGTGAACAACGAATAACTTTTTTAGCATACGTATGTCCCAAATATTTCCTAGGGTATACTTATCCTAAGGGATTACTCATTATTTACCTGACGTTAGAATTTAACTGAGTGTCCTGCATTTATTCTGGCAACTCTTTTTCCAGGTAGCACAGATGCCCGAAGAACAAGAGCTCTCTCGTGGACTTGTGCCCTTTAGGAGCCCAAAGTGAGTAGGTCCTTGCGAGTCCACTGCACGCCGACCCTGTTCCAAGTTCGTGGCCCCAGCATGAGAAACACAGGTGAGGTCCCTCCCCTCAGGAAACTCTCACTCCAGCTGCACCTCCCAGGGTCCCTGCCGGCTTCCACAGGTGGGAAGACTGAGGCCTACACAGCACAGCTGGTGGAGCAGGCCCTCAGGCTGCTGGAGCCTCGGGGGAGCCCCTGCCCCAGGCAGGCCTTCCCGGTAGACCAGGGCCATCTGGGCTCAGACTCCAACACCTGGCATCTGCTGAGCGGGAATCAGCCCACCCTGCCCCACTGGGACCACTTCCCGCCCGCGTTGGCCAGACAGCTGGGCAGAGCTGGGGAGCAGGAGGGCTGGGGCTGCACCAGAGCCAGTCCAGATGCCTTCACAGGGCAGGGAGCAGCATTCAGCTCTGTTTCCGTTCCAGCCTTGGAGAGCAGCCGTTGCTGGGAAGGGGAATACGTACATACAACGCTCACATCCCTCTGGCTGTTTCATTTCAAAGAAACCTAAGGTTTAGAAAGAATCTAATTAAGCGTCTCCTCTGCAGTTTTATCTTGCATGAAATGTAATTGCTCGTGAAACTTAGCTCATCCCTGACCAGGAGCCAAGGGGTCAGTGGCTCTGCCGGGACTTGTGTGCATGTGGGTGGAGGAGGCCATGGGGGTGCCGAGGGGCTTTTTGGGAGCAATGCCAGGGCTCGTGAGCCGGTCCTCCCTCCTCTTCAATCCAGCACCCACCCCACCTCATCCAAAACCCCCTCACTGGTGCTTAGGAGTTTTAGGAGTTGCCTCTCTTCTCCCGGGTTCTAGGGGCGGGCAGTGCAGAGTCCCACTCCCTGGACTAACTCTATGACCCTGGCATGTCACTTCACTTTTCTGGACATTTAGAAAATCCATAAAATGGAGCTGGTCATTGCTTCACCGCAGGATTGCCACAGGACCACAGGAAACCCAGCACCCAGTGCTGCATGGATGCTGTCCGAGCCGCGGAGCTGTGCAGGTCAACTCTCATTATTGTGCTGGCCCAGTGTCACTGTCGTCACAAGAAGCCCCACGATGGCAGGAATTTTCTTTTGTCTGCTGCGGAATCACCAGAATCTAGCTGGAACAGCTCAGGCTCCAGGAATGTCTTCAGTAAATGAATTCATGAGAGAATGAATGTCTTAGAGTCTGGGAGAGGCTGGAGTACAGTTTCAGAGAGTGATGACAACTTTGAATGAAAAGGGGGATGAGTGAGTGCGTAGCCCACAAAGTGCTTTGAAAAATATTCCCTCCTGAAGACGGGATCATCATCTCCATTTCAAGGTGGGAAACTGAGGCTGAGAAGGGAGAATCAAATTCACTCGGGCTGCTCTTTGAAAAACACTGTTGAAAAAATGAAAATACAAACACGGTTTCCAGTTACCAAGAAGGTCTCTAAATATTCTCACTCTTGTTTTTCATTCATGCCCTTGTATAATGTCCTCCTAGATTGAATAGGGCTGACCTGTGTTAACCTAAACAGGTTTTTGTTGAAATAACGATGTGTGACTTCTGAGGCTAGGTCACGGCTAGACCTGGCTTTCTCTTAGGTGCTCACTCAGCCAGAAGCCAGTAGCCATGTTGTAAGGATGCTCAAGTGGCACTCTAGAGAGGCCCATTTGGAAAGGAGCAGAAGCCTCCTGCCAATGACTAGCACCACATGAATGAGCCATTTTGAAGGCAGATCCTCTGGACATAGTCAAGCCCTCAGGTGATGGCAGCCCTGGCTGGTACCTTAACTGCAAACTCATGAGAGACCCTAAGCCAGGACCACCCAGCTGAGCTGCTTCTGAATTCATGGTCCACAGGAAACTGTGTGAGATAATAAATGTATATCATTTTAATTACCTAAGTTTGGGAGCAATTTGTTATGCAGTAGTATAAATTAACAAACAATGCACAAACTGGAAAAAATGATTGCTGGACACATATCTAATAACACACATATTCAGAATATATGAGGAACTCTCACAGCACAGGAATCAGAAAAACAAACAGCTTGAGAAAATTGGGCAAAAGATTTGAACCAGCATTTTACAAAAGATATATGAATAGACAATAAACACATGCTAAACATCATTACTCATTCAAGAAATTTAAATTAAAACCATACAGAGATACATCTACACACTTATTAGAATAGAAAAAATAATTTAAATCTGACAATAGCTAGTGCTGATGAGGATATAGAGCAAGCAGTCCTCCCATTTATTACCGGCACAAACTGTAAAATGATACAACTGCTTTGGAAAGCAGTTTGGCAGCTTCCTAGAAAGTTAGGTATATAGATCTCGTGACCGGGCAGTCCCACTTATAGGTACTCACACAAGAAAAATGAAAATTCACATTTACAAAGACTTGCACATGAATGTTTATAATGGACTTATTTGTAGTTGTCCAGTCTGGAAACAACTAAATGTTCCTCAACAAATTGTGATATCAAATTGTGATATATCCTTGCAATGAACACCACTCATTATTAAAACTACTGATACAGGCAGCATGCAGATGGAGAGCAGGTGTTTTCTGCTGAGTGAGAGAAGCTAGACTCAAAAGGCTAAGTGCTGTATGATTCTATCTCCATATGATTCCAGCACATGCCATGCTGGAAAAGGCAAAACCATGAGGACAGAAAACAGACCTGGTTTCTCAGGGCCAAGGGCTGGGGGATTTGGGGGACAGCTTGACTCCAAAGAGGCAGAGGAAGCTTTCTGGAGTGATGCCACTGTTCTATATCTCGACTGTGGCAGTGATCACAAGATTGTATGTGTTTGTCACAATTCCTGGAAATATATACCTAAAAAGGGTGAACTTTAATCTAGGTAAATTATACCTCCATAAACTTGACCTTTAAAAAGATTTGCCATTTGACAAGAGTGTCAAGACCATCCAACGGGGGAAAAGAATAGTCTCTTCCACAAATGGTACCGGAACAACTGGACATCGGCATACCGAAGAATGAAGTAGAACCTCCTCCTTCATGCGACACATGAAACTGATTCAAAAGAGATCAAAGAGCTAAAGGTAGGAGGTAAAACTATAAAACTCTTAGGAGAAAACATAGGAGGAATTCTTCATAACCTTGGTTTGGCAAAGGATTCTTAGATACTACATCAAAAGCATGAGCAATAAAATACAAAATAGATAAACTGGACTTTTTCAAAACTAAAAATTTTTGTGCTTCAAGGGATACTATCAAGAAACTGAAAAGACAACACAGTGAATGGCAGGAACTATTTGCAAATGATATGTCTGATAAAAGACTTGTACCGAGAACATATAAATAACTCTTACAACCCAATAATAAAAAAGCCAACCCAATTTCAAAGGGAGCAGAAGATCTGAGTAGACATGTCTCAAATGGCCAATAAGCATAGGAAAAGATGTTCACCATCGTTTAGGGAAATGCAAATCAAAACTACGATGAGACACCATGTCACACCCACTAGGATGGTTAGAATCAGAAAGTCCAACGGCGACAAGTGTTGGCTCTCAGAGGATATGGATAAATTAGAGCCCTCATAAGCCGCTGGTAGAATTTAAAATGGTGCAGCTGCTTTGAAAAACAGTCCAGCAGTTTCTAAAATGATTAAACGTAGAGTTACCACATGACCTAGCAATTCCAATCTTAGGTATATACCCAAGAGAAATGAAAACATATGTCTAAGCAGAACCTTGTACATGAGCGTTTATAGCATCATTATTTATAATAGCCAAAAACAACCCAAATTTCCATCAACGGATGGATAAACAAAACGTAGTAGAGCACACAATGGAATATTAATTATTCAGCCATAAAAAGGAATAATGTACTGATACCTGCTACAACATGGACTTCAAAAATACTCTGCTAAATAAAAGAAGCCAGTCACAAAAGGCAAATACTGCATGATTCCATGTATATCAAAGTCCAGAACATGGAAATCTATAGAGACAAAAAGTAGATTAGTGGCTGTTTAGGGCTGGGTGTGGGGCATGAGGCTAGAGATGTGGTAGTTAAATGTTATATGGTCTCCTTTTGAAGTGAAAGTCTGTTAAAATTGACTGTGATGACAGGTGCATATATCTGTAAATATATTTAAAACCATTGAATTGTATACTTAAATGGGTAAATTGCATAATTTATGAATTATAACTCATAAAGCTATTTTTTTTTTAAAAAAGGAAAAATTTAAAAAAAAAAAGACACCCCAGGCCCTGCTGGACTGAAGACTGAACTCCTGAGCAAAGGCCCATTCAAGGCTGCTGCGCTCAGAGAGGTCCCTAACGGGCCACATGTCTTCCTGGCTACAAATCTGTCTTGATGGTGTTCTTTTTAAGGTATTCTCTTCCTGTATTTTTCTCCTCTGTGGAACATGTGCCCCTAACACTAGAAATTTTATTTTGGGGGGTGGACTTTGACCAGCCCTTGGCCTCTGTAACTAACCTCAGGTGTAGCCTTCAAGGTACAACCTGAGAGAATCCAGGAAGACTGTCACCTCCACACCCAGCAGCGGGCTGTCCACCAGGTGCTGGCTGTGACTTCACCCTGTGGTTCTGCCAGACAACTGTGCTAACTGCTGCAACTCCCAGGAAGGGTGAGAGATACCAAGACTTTGGGTGAAGAATTAGGTCATCCGATTGTTCTGTCTCCTTGACAAAGAAGTGCCGGCCCCCATCCCAGGGTCCTACTAGCTCTTTGCAGGGGAAATTAAGCCTGATCACGACTCATGTCCCCTGATGGTTGCCTGGAAAACCAGGTGGCCTAAAGCAGGGGTGCTCAAAGCATGGTCCCCTAGCGGCAGTAGCATCTCCTCCTGGAAACCCTTTAGCAACACATGTTCTCAGGCCTCACCCCAGACCTACTGGGTCAGAAAGTCACTTTGGGGGTCCACGTGGCAATATGTATTTTTATTTATTTATTTATTTTTTAGAGATGGGGTCTCACTATGTTGCCCAGGCTGACCTCAAACTCCTAGGCTCAGGTGATCTTCTTGCCTCAGCCTTCCAAAGTGCTGGGGTTAGAAGTATGACATCATGCCCGGCCCTCATCTGTGTTTTCAGAAGCCCTCCAGGATATTCTGATGCAAACTGACAACCACTGAACTAAAGGATGAATTCATTCAACAAATACTCACTGGGTACTCCCAGGTATAGCTGGAATTGTGGGAGGCCCAAGGGTTAAACACAGTGGAGAAAAAGTACAGTGGATTGAATGGTGGCTCCCAAAAGACCTGTTCAGAAAACTGTGAATATTATCTTACTTAGAAGAAGATTTTTTGAGATGTGATTAAGGATATTGAGATGAGATCATCCTGGATTACCCAGCAGACTCGAAGCCCAGTGACAAGTGTCCTTAAAAGGGAAAGACACAGAAGGCCATGTGACGATGAAGACAGGGGTTGGAGCAATGCAACCACAGGCTGAGACACATGGGAGGATATATAGGTAGGTAGATAGCTAATAGATAGATAGATAGATATGAATAGATAGGTAGGTGTATGGATACACAGGTAGATAGGTAGGCAGACAGATAGATGATAGATAGATGGATAGGTATCAATAGGTAAATAGGCAGGCACATAGGCAGATAGGCAGACAGATGATAGATGATAAGCAGGCAGATAGGCAGGCAGATGGATGATAGATTGATAGAGGACAGGCAGATAGATAGACATAGAGATAGATAAAGAGATGGAAAGATGGGGAAAAAAGGAGGAGAGAGAGAAAGAGAGAGAGAGATGGGTGGAGAGATGACAGCTCTTGACCCTCAAGAGCTGTCGGACCCAGGGCCTCAGGGCCTTGCTGGCTGTTGGCCAGAGACAGCAGCTCCTTGCTGTGTGGGCCTCTCTGGCTTCATCAGAGTGAGCAAATGAGAAGGGCCAGAGAAAGAGCAAAATGGAAGTCAGGGTGCTGCAACCTAACCTCAGGACTGGCCTCTCATCACTTTTGCCAACTCCTACTGGTGTGGGAGGAAGTCAATCGGCCCAGCCCCCACTGGAGGGGTGAGGCCTGCACACGGATGTGACTGCCAGGATGGCTGGGAGCCAGTTTAGAGGCTGCCTGCCACACTGGGAGAAAATCAGAAGTTTTATTTAGGATATGATATGTTTCAGATGCGTCTGAATAATCTATGAAGATTGCAGCATGGGTAAGGGTAGATGGGTTGTTGAATATAGAATGAATGAATGAATGAATGAATGAAGAAAAGAACGGAAAGATGAGTAGGTGGGCTGATAGATCCATGGACGGACAGTCCACTGCTAAAGGCTGGTTCTGACAAAATCACTTAAAAGATCCCTTCCCTCGGTTCCCCAAGGGTACATTCTTTCTGAAGTAGAGGTGTTCATACCACTTGTCCTGTAACAGACCTTCCTGCCTCCCTCCCAGCTCCCCTTCCTGCATGGATTAAGCTCTTGGGAAGATGAGCTCAGAGGTGGTTTTCTGCCCAAACAAATGGAAACACGGGCTTCCATCCTGCTAGAGAAACATGTCAGTGTGCTGAGTTCCGCAGAGGGAACCACTGGCGGCCTCAGAGCCACTGAGAGATCCTGAAATTCCACATGCCAAGCTGTCAACTCCAGGCCAACCAGCTAGAATTATGACAGAGGGATTAGAAGCCGGTGGAAACTTGGAGGTCACCCACGAAGACATCTGAACATTTGTTTTCTAGCTACAGCCTCGTTTTTCAGCTGCGTGGTACACTTAATCCAACATGAAGTATTGCCTATTAAATGTTCTCCCTGATTATAGATCTCCTCATTCTCCAATGATCCCTGGCACCCAGTGGGCACTTTCTTTGATTGCTCGTGGTGCGTGTGGTTGTGCGCGGCTCCAGCCTAGCCTGCTGCATGTTGCACTTTGCCTTCTCTCAGGAATCTGTGCTGGGATGATGGCTGGACTGAGAGCTGGGAAGCCAGAAGTGCGGCCCGTGCCTGTCGTTTAAACAGCAAGGTAGCCCCTCCGAGCTGGGTCCCCGAGTGCAGGAGGGCAGGACCGCCAAGATAATTGGTATGCCGGGGGCAAGACAGAGGCTTTTCCAGATTAGCTGGGCTGAGGGGGGTGAAGACGCTGAGCTTCAAAAGAAGCCTCCCAAACTTAAGGCTATTAAGTGATTATGGCTGATTACATTCAGAGGGGCCTCAGCTGGCAGGCCTCTCATTGGCAGCTCTCCTGTGATTTTTATGGGAACCGGGCTGAGATGGGGAAGGCTGAGATCACTGAGAAAAGCAGCCCGCCCGGCAGAGGCCAGATGAACCGGGGACGTGAATTATTATTCTGACATCGTGACAGGCCCATCTGCAATCCCTCACAGCCTTTTGTTCCCAGTGGCCCTCAGCACAGCTGACCCTGGCCTCTTCGCAGGCTGCCCCCATCCACCGGTGAGGGGGAGGCCAAGACAGAGGTCAGGGGGCTGCTGAGGGCTGGGAGTCTCCATGGCCTTGCTGGCCGCACACACCCCAGATTCCCTCCAGTTCTTCCTCCATCCAGAAATGTATATTGAAGACTCAGCAGCGGTGAGGGAGCTGGGAGCTGGCGAGATGGCAAAGGTCTGCATACTGGGCTGAGCAAGCAGAGCCTAGCCATGGAGGCCCCAAACTTCCTGGAGGAACGGCAGTGGAGCTCTGCGTGCATAGCAACCCTGCTGTTTTTGTTTCGGTTGGATGTTTATGTGGAGTGCCTTGGGGGTGTCTCATGTTACAGGTCTGGCTGCTACAATGGAGAGTCCTAAAATAATAATAGCTGAAACAACACAGGAATCTATTTCTCTCTCTTCCATAAAGGTCCAAGTTCCCAGTCAGAGCCGGTGAGGCAGCTCTACAGTCATCAGAGACCCGGGTCCCTTCTACCTCATTTCTCAGTTTCTCTTGCACAGCTTCCAATTCAAGATACAAAATGGCTGCTCCAGTGCCTACCATTACATCTGCATCCCAGCAAATAGGGAAGAATGAAGGGCAAGGCTTGGGCTTGCCTCTTTCCTCTCAACAGCGTGATTTGGAAATGGCTCATACCACTTCCATTCATAGCACATTGGCCAAAATTTACACAGAAGCACATCTAGCTGCAAGGCTGGCTGGGAAATGTGATCTTTATTTCTGGTGATCATGTGTCAAGATACATTCCCTTGAAATAGAAGAAGGGAAAAAGAACAGTCAATTCCACGGACAAATCTGATGGAAGCAGGGTGAAAACAACAGCTTCCAGCTTGAGCCTCTCCTGGGCATCCCTTGGGCTGTAGGGGTGACACCCTTCTCTTTTGTTGGCGTATGCAACAAAACAGTATGCAAAATCCTCCTTGTCCAGGCAGACTTCTGGGATGAATCACTCAAGTCGTTGGCTAGCTGGTCAACCTCATCGCTCCCTGTAACCCCCCAGCACCCCCACGCCCCGCAGCCCTCTCTCTCCCAGGTGCTTGGTTGTTTTGGAGCCCAGGCACCTCTGTCGAGTCTATACCAGCATCCGCAGCAGACTCCCTATATCCTGAGCCAGAGAGCCCATTGACTCTTTAGTGTGTACCAAATCCACAGCACCAGCCCCACACCTACGTCCCCAAGCGGTAAACACCCGGGATGGAGTACTCTGATCATCTATAGGAGAAAGCCCACCCTACCATCTCCGTGTTCAGAGCTCTGCGAGGGCAGGGACCCCATCTTGTTTACTGTTTTATTCCCAGAGCTTGGCACAGGCTGGAAGGCACAGGCACTCAGTAAGTATTTGCTAAATGAACAAAGACCTTCTTGATAATGATAGTAATAATAATCATCATTACACCTGATGTTTACTAAGGACTCCCATGAGCTAAGCAAGCATTATACAATAGTCATCTAAAATGGGAATTGGCAAACTTGTTCTGCAAAGGGCCAAATAGTAAATATTTCTGGCTTTGTGGGCCAGAAGGTCTCCGTCGAAACTATCTATCATTGTAGCATGAAAGCCACTGGAGGCAACGTGTAAATGAACGGGCATGGCTGTGTGCCAATGAAACTTTATTTACTAAAGTAGGTGCAGGCCAGACTTGGCCAGTGGGCCGTGGTTTGCTAACCCCTTATCTGAAACAGAAAAGAATGTCCCAGGCTGGGGGTGAAGAAAATCTAGAGGTAGCTCCAGCTAAGATGTGCATACCTGGTAGATTGGGCAGGGCACTGGGAGCCTCACTCTGGGGCTGCTGACTCCGTCCCTCATCTCTGAGAGCCATTTCCTCTGTCCTCTGTGGAAGAGCGGTGGTACATACAATGCTGCCCTCTGCGCACGGCTGATTGCACCAGGTGCAGATGCGCAACTGGAGGTGGCATGTGGAATTGGTACATAGATCTTTTTTTTTTCTTTTTCTTAGAGACAGAATCTTGCTCTGTCACTCAGGCTGGAGTGCAATGGTACCATCTCGGCTCCCTGCAACCACCGCCTCCTGGGTTCAAGCAATTCTCCTGCCTCAGACTCCCTAGCAGCTGGGATTACAGGCACACCCACCATGCCCGGCTAAATTTTTTTATTTTTAGTAGAGACAGGGTTTCACCATGTTGGCCAGGCTGGTCTCGAACTCCTGGCCTAAAGTGATCCACCCACCTTGGCCTCCCAAAATGTGGGATTACAGGCATGATTACACTGTACTTGGCCTGGGACACAACCTTCTGATCCATCTCAAACTAAGGACACAGATATGGGAGTGGGGGAGGCAGAGGAGGTTGCAGAGAGGGCCAGCATGGTTGGCAAAATCCCTGAGACCCCCGGGGTCCCCGTTCTGCAGGCTGTGACATATGGGACTGGGGACGGGGTGCCGCCACCCCCACCACCCTCTTTTCTCCTGCTGGGGGCTCCAAGTCTTGCTTTCCACGGGCTTATTTTTCCAGAGGAGCTCAGGACTTCACACAGCTAAATGAAGAATGTGGAATACTTGAAATTTCCACTCACACACTCCTGGAAAAAACACATTAACCTTTAAGAAGGGAATAATGGCTTCGTTTTCAAGTGACCTTATGGATTAACCCTCGACAAGCACTTTCCGGGGAAGAACGATGGCCTGTGGCACAGACCCAGTGGGTGTGGAAGATGGAAAAGTGAAAGCCGGCAGCGTCTTCTTGCTTTCCCTGAATAAAGGCAGAGAACTGCTGACAACAACAGCGGCAACACTCCTCGCTCCTGCAGGACACCGAGTGTGTCTGACAAGCAGATTGCCGGCTTTAGGACAAAGTCGAGGCTGTCCTTATGGCACCTGTGCGGAGCAGCCTGGGGCAGAGCCAGCAGCCTGGGCTTGGGCAGTGCAGCCCTCTGCACTGTTCCATCAGGCACCCACTGCCAGGAGAAGGTCCCCTACTCACAACAACCTCCCCCAGGAAGACCTTTCCCACCAGCCCAATCCACCGAACTCATCCTCAAAATATGAACCCCATAGTATACACGTTGGAGAAAACGGCCTAATTTACACTCCTTTTGGGAATTTACAACGCACGTTGGCATAGCAAAGGCTCTGAGAAGTCCTGTCAGAGGGAAACCTGTTTCCACAGGAAGCACTTCCCCAGTCCCTTTTAAAAATTTCTCAAGTAACACCTATGCATGTCTGGCAGAACTGCTAATCCACTGAATGTGCTTTAGAAGATACAGACCACAGGACCTACCCTCTCCAAGACCATCTGAGCTACAGAAAAGCCCAGAGCTCTCTTCATCTCCCATTCATTCATTCATTTATCACACACATGTTGACCCCTTCATCCATCCAACTACCCCTTCTTCATCCATCCATCCATCCATCCATCCATCCATCATTCATCAACACAAGTCTCAAAGCCAAGCACCGTCCGGGAGCAGAGGCAAACTTGAGTGCCTCTCTGCTTTTGCCAAGCTGCCCAGGTGACAAGGAAGATAAGAAATGCCCCAGGTTACAGAATATAAAAGGCGCCTACATGGCGATCCTGGATGTCAAAGGCCTAACTTCCAAAGATGCTTTTCGAAAATTATTACGGAAATGACAATTCTGAATGACTACCAACAAGCGTCGACACGCAGTGAAGAACAACCTTTTCCAGCATGAAGGAGAAGGCTGGAAGGAGGGAAAGGCCGAGGGGTGTTGGAGGGGGTGGGATCTTAGCTGTCTCTTCATCCCCACCTGGGGTCCGGAGTTGTTTCTGTGCCTGGAAGTGCACTGAGACCTGCACTGAGACCTGCACCTGCCCCTGTGCCTCCTTCATTCAACAAACATCTAGAAGGTGCATCCCACCATGGTAAACATGAGCTGGCTTGCATCCAGATGGCCCAGGAGACAGAATCTCCCCCAGTAATTCACAAGGAGGGCTCGTGTGAGGGCTCGTGGCTGCCAGAGTGAGCCTGAGAGGCTTGCCCCACACCGCAAAGTTCGAAGACAGAGCTGAGACTCCAATGCAGGTCCCCCTGGTGCCCAAGCCTGCTCTGTCCTCTTAACCAGGAGGTAAAGAGACAGTTGGTTTGAAACACCACCAATCCCACTAGAAAATCAATGACATGGCCAAGAAAGAATGATGTTTGCAGAGGGCAAGCTCAATGCTCGTGGTGGATGCAAAGGTGGAAAAGCAGGTACAATAAGGGGGAGAGAGAAGGCTACAGGGACAGGGGCTCATCTCCAGCTGCAGCATCTTCCCCCGTCTCACCCCGGCGCCCACTCCTTCCATCATGGCCCACCCCTCCCAGCACGCTGACTGTTAATAAGCGCCATCCAGCCAGCAGCCCTCTCTGTCTTCCTGGCTTTTCAAAGGGAAGCTTTGAGCAGCTCTAGGCAAGACCCTTGTTCTCTGCTGGTTTCTCTGCCCCTTTTTTCACATAGCCACTGTGCCTTTGTCACTCTGGAAGGGCACGGGGTTGAAGGCTGCTGCTGGCAGTTTCTGCTGCTATTTGCTGCTGGCCGGTGCCGTGAAACCAGCAGACGAGGCTCGAATCAGGACAGTGGCTCCACTGTGGCCACAGAGGTGCCAGCTCAGCTCATGCAGCCGTAGTCTGCATACTTACGCCTCCTGCTCCTCTGGCACCCCTGGAGCCACCATGGAAAACATGCTCTGTGGTGTGACAGCATGGCATCAGTTTTGCAAAAGGAGTTTGTATTCGTTTCCTCGTGCTGATGTATCACATTTCCACAAACTGAATGGGCTATAGCAGTAGAGATTCCTTTTCTGACAGTTCTAGATGTCAGAAATCCTGAAATAAAATGTCCACAAGGCCACTTTCCTTGGGGAAGCTCCAGGGGAGAATTCGTCTCCTTGCTCTTCCCAGCTTCCCGCGGCCTCTGCATTCCTTGGCTGCTGGCCCCTTCCTCCACCTTCAGAGTCGGCAGTGTCTCCCTGGACAGAATCTGCTTTTCTGATTCTGACTTCCTGCCTCCCTCTCACATTGTGATGGCACTGAGCGCAGCAGGTCATCCGTATGATGCCCGTCTCAACGTTCAGGTGACATCGGAGGGCCTCTTTTGCCCTGTAAGATGACACATTCACAGGCTCGCATATGTTACCTGTGGACATCATAGGGGTTCCGTTACCCAGCCAACTACACAGTCTCTACTTCCGGCCCCTGGGCCCACCTGGCATCTGTCTGGCTGCTGTGGACACGGGCAGGGTGTGGGGGTCTGGACGGCTGCAGGCTGATGGTGAGGTGCCTCAGAAAGTGAGAGAGGAAGTTGCACGTTGCCCTCCAGCGCCCCGCACAGTAAATGGAGAGAACCCCCTGGCCACGAAACACTGAATCAAGCTGCCTGGCTATGCTGGCCTTGGAATCAGCTTCTGAGGTGTAAATGAGGCTCATAATAGCTCCTACTTCCTGTGGCCGTAGGGAGGATGGAATGATGCAAGCCCGAGGGGCGGGAGGCGGGCAGAGGCACAATTCAAGTCGGGTGAATGAACAAGCTGTTCTATGCTAAGTGGTTGTGGCACGTTGGAGCACAGCACTTCCTCTGCAAGCCTCTGCCCTCATCTGTAAAACAGGTGTGCTCCCCGCAGTCCCCACTTCAGAGGGCTCTGGAGTTCCCCATCCATAGACACTGCAGAGATGAGGAAGAACAGCCCCTTGGTGCGCAGGAAATGTGAATGCTGGCTGTGATCACACAGCCGGAGAAGGCCAGCCCTTTCTTCCTTTCCTGAACCACCAACAGAGCCCGTTCTTAATGACAAGAACCAGGCACAGCTGATGGTCACTTTTGAACCTTTGATAATCTGCCCTGTACCGGGCACTTGGCTAAGCACTTTCAGTTCTCAGCCCAGCCTGGGAGGGGTGTCAGTGTTTTCCCCATTTCCCACATGAGGGTCTCAGGGATGAAGAGACACAGCAGTGAAGTGACCCACCTTGGATTTTAATGCAAGTTGCTTTGAGTTCCAAGCCTTTGGTTTTAATGCATATTTAATGCTCCAGCTTAATGCGGTGACCAGCAGCTGCTTGGTACATGTATAACTGATTCATTCATATACTCATTCACTCATTCATTCCATGTATATTTACTATTGACAGCTATGGTCTGGGTTTGCACAGTAGTCAACAACTTTTGGAGGGAACGCGGGAAAAGAGTGCGATTATTAAAATCCGCAAAGTGCCTACTAAGCTCTCAGCATCAGGATGCCAGGTGCTGTGAGCACCCTGCGTTGGGAGCCGGGGTCACTGCCCCATTTTACAGATGAAGATGTGTTCCTTCCAACAATGGTAACCACAGCAGCTGGGCACACGGAGGCTCTGGCAGGGGATGTGACTGGCCCTGTGACCCACGCTGAGAGAGCTGGGATTTCTGCCCAGCTCTGCCTGGGTCTTTTCTCTCCACCTCCACGAAGACATCCCACAGATACCGTGGGCAGCTCTGCAGGCCATTTCTGCCCCTCTCCAGCCTCGAGCTGCATAAACACTGCAGGCCCCCAAAGGCCAATCGATTCTGTCCACAGCTCTTTGCCTAGCAACCCGGGCGGAACGGATTCTTTCTTACGGGCTGCGTTGAATCTTTGGCTGTCCAGAAACCTGCTCTCTCTCTCCTCTTCTCTTTCTCTCATTCTCTCTCTTGTCCCAATAGTCTCAACTGAGCATCTTTTTGTAAAAAAGAAATCACCAGGCTTTTCTCCAACAGGCTTGGACCCTTCTTGTTGTATTTCCCTTCCAGTATTACTGTGAGACAAAGCCAAGCCTCCTCACAAGTCTCTCTGGGGAGAAACCATCAGATTGAGGGGTTTGTCCGCAGGGCTTCAGGCCATTTTTCATCCATTTGCTCGTCCCATAGACGTTTTTACACACTGGCTCTGTGTTTGGGATCTGCTAGGCATCGGGGCTGTGGTGCAAACCAGGAGGACAGGATCCCCACCTCCACCTTTTACAACTCCAGGCAGGAAGGGTGATTTGATGCCAGTCCCCAGAGGCCCAGCATGTTCCCTTGGCCTCAGGATGAACACATGTAGCCCAAAGTGCTCAGAGCAGAGCCCTACAGTCAGCTCCATAGATGTTCCACCATGCAGCAAGGGCATCCTGAGTGTCTTGGACCTCATTTCCCCACCCTCCCAATAGGCCTAGGGCATATAGGAATTATGCCCTGAAGTTCAGAGAGGTTAAGTAACTTGGCTGAGGTCACACAGCTAGTACATGGTAAAGTTGGGACTCCATGCCAGATTGCCCAATTCCAGAAGCTCCTGGTCTTATAACCAGTTGGTATATGGCCTACAGCTGACCCAGAGAGGAAAGACATGTCCTGCCACAGGCCAGGGACTATACAAATCAGGAGACCCAGAGCAGAGGGGTTGCTTAGCAACAGAGAGATTCTAAAAGGTTCAAAGTAAAAGGCGGGTGATGGCCCCCCAGGCAGCCAGAGGGAGCTGAGTGGGGTTGCAATGTGAGCGGCAGACGACAATCGCAGGGCGCTGTCACGAGGGTGGA
Source organism: Cheracebus regulus (assembly GCA_963574635.1). Lineage (NCBI taxonomy): Eukaryota > Metazoa > Chordata > Mammalia > Primates > Pitheciidae > Cheracebus > Cheracebus regulus. Next base: position 16,737 of record CAUYQU010092908.1, on the reverse strand, counting down.
CATTGCTGCTGAGAGTGCCCCCGCCCCGCCTCTGCTGCCAGGGCAAAGCCACCAGCTAATGGGACCCTCACCACCCGCCTCTGCCACAGCTTCTGATTCTACATCTATTTCTCAAACAGAATTTGAGGTAAAAACAATCCAATGGAGGTCACTTTTTATTGATGAAAGTTACCATCCAGCGTGAAGATCCATCAAAAATGTTTTTTAAGATAGGAAAACCATCTTTTAAAGACACATATGCTTTGACTCAGCCCTTCTGCTTCCAAGAATTGGTTCTAAAGAAATTACTGTGGATGTTCCCAATGGCCCATAAACAGGGATATTCATTGCGGCATCGTTTACAACAATGAAAAATTGGAAACAACCTAAATGTGATACTGTGCAGGCAGTAGGAATAGTGGCATAGGAGGCTCATATTTATTGACAAGGAACAGTGGTTACAATAAATTGTCAAGGGAAAGCAGAAAGTCACAAAATAGTACTTTTAGAAGAATCTCATTTTCATATAAAATAGATAGTAGATAGGATAGATAAGATAGGTAATTGGCAGATACATGACAGGAAAAGACAGATAATAGATTATTATTTTTTTCTTTTTTTTTTCTTTAGATGGAATCTCACTTTGTCACCCAGGCTGGGGTGCAGTGCAGTGGCATGATCTCAGCTCACTGCAAACTCCACCTCCTGGGTTCAAATGATTCTCTCGCCTCAGCCTCCCTAGTAGCTGGAATTACAGGCACATGCCACCATGCCTGGATAATTTTTGTATTTTTAGTAGAGATGGGGTTTCACCATGTTGGGGAGGCTGGTCTTGAATGCCTGGCCTCCAGTGATTTGCCTGCCTTGGCCTCCCAAAGTGCTGGGATTACAGGCGTGAGCCACCGTGCCTGGCCCAGATAATAAATTATTGATATATGGTAGAGAGATAGAAAAATAGGTGATAGATGGGTGACAGTAGGTGGATGGTAGGTAGATGAATGATAGGTAGATGGAGGGCAGATAGACAGTACATAGATGACTGGTGGAGGATTGATATATAAATAATAGATAATAGATGATTGGTAGGTGATAGATACATAAATAGATGGTAGACGTAGGTCAATGGTAGGTGGTAGAGAGCAGATGATAGATGATTGATAAATAAAAGATAGCTAACAGATAACCGACAGACAATAGAGAGATAGAAAGAAAGATATAGGCAGATAGTAGAGAGATGGTAGATAAAGAGATGTAGATAGGAGATAGATAGCAGATAGGGAAAAGATAGAGAGACGGTAGATAGGAGATAGATGATTGATAGATGATGAATAATGGATGACGGACAGGTGATAGACAGACGGAAATTCAAAAAATATTTATTGTCCCTCTCCTCTGAACCTGGCACTTCCTGTCCTATGTCTTGAGGATACAGTGCTCATGGAACTTACATTCTCATAGAGATTTTCTAGATAGATTTTATTTATCTAGGGCAGGCTAGCAGTCTTGGAAGTGCACGTTCTGATAGGCATTGACTGAACTATTTTCTAGAGAAAGGCTGTGAAGTCTGGGATGGGCTCCCGACCATGTGGGCAGAGAAGAACCCGGCATGGCAGGGATAGATGGCTGTCACAGGCGGGTGCAGGTGCAGGGAGGCTCATGGGACGATTCCATCTCCTTTTGCGTATGTTTAAGACTTTCCAAAGTAAACATGGGGACAAGCTGGGCAGAGGGAGATGGCCTCTGGAGTGAGACTGTCTAGTTTCCAACACAGTCCCTCACTTCGTGAGCTGGGTAGGTGCTAAGTGACCCCTTCCTGGTGCCCGCTGTCCCTCTTTCAGGGCTGTGGTGGAGACCCAGACAGCCCTTGGCGAATGGGGCTGGGGTATTGTGCCCATTCGTGTAACAAAAGCCAAGAGCATGAGCATGGCTGCTGTGCAGGGAATTCGGGTGATTTTGATTTGTGATCTGTTCCTTCAATGTTGTCATCAATAACCATGGATAATATGGAGAATACAAAGTAACTGGGAACCAAACGATGCTTGTCTCAGACCCTCCGTTCCCCCCACCATCACCACACACACTCAGAGTAGCTGTCCAGGGAGGTCCAGGGTGGGGGGAGGGGTGGGAGGGCTTCCACAAGAGCCCCTTCTCCATGCCCGCAGCCCGAGGGGAGATGTGGACTGGGGCACGGCCAGAGCCCACCCCGGGGGCAGCACTCGGTCCCTCACACCTTCCAACCTCACTCAGCAAGCACGTACTGCCCTGCGGTCTGGGCATGGAAAGACTGGCGACCCGGTTGCCTCCCACGCTGGTGGCTTACAGTGAACTGACAGGTGCAATGTTCTGAGAATGGCTGTGACCGGTGCACTGGGAGCTGGGCAGGCACCTGCTGCAGACTCCAGGCCTGCGGAGGTGGGGCTGTTCATGGTGTGGGCTTTGGAGTGCACAGACCCACATCTGAATTCCAGTGCTAGCCTTCTGCTTACTCTCTGTGCCCTTGCTGTGGAGGCTTTTCCCAGAGTTCCAGCCTGCAGCCTGCTGTGCGGCACAGTATCTGAAGTACGCTCTGTGTGTGGGTGGAGGGTGGTGGGTAACCACCGTCTCTGGGCAAATACCTGTGTGTACCCTGCCACCTCCCACTACCTCCTCCTGGAACACCAACATGCACACGTAGTCAACGCTCTGACAAGTCCTGCAGCATAGCCAGCCGTCTAGCTTTGCTTAAGGCCGCAGTGAATACTGGCCTGAGGCGTCACTGTCTGTGGCCGAGTCCCCAGAAGCAAGCCCTGAGCTGAGAATGGGGGGTGAGTGCTTTGGGAGGCGGCCCTTACGGAAGAGACCGGAAGGGGAGTGGGAAGATGAGCCCGGGAGAGGGAAGGGATGGGCAAGAAGGCGGGAACAAGCTGAGTTCCATGGAGGGTAGCATCAGCTCACCACTGCAGTGGGCTCTGGAAACAGTGCCATCAGGGCAAGGGAGCTGAGGTGTTTATACCCTCACATCCACATTCCCTAGTCATTGGTTAAAGTTGCCCCAAAGCAGGGGATGTGAATTCCCAGACACTTCCTGCTCATGACGATGGCAGACGAAATCAATTCTGGGAAGCTGAGAGCAGCCTTTAGCAAAAAGATCCAGGTCCTGGAGCCCGGGAGTGAATGCTCCAGGGACAGACATAGAAGGGCTAAAGGGACATGAGACGTGAGTGGAACATGGGCAGTGTCAAGGTTCTGACAAGTCCTGCAGGAAGGCAGCTTTCGAACTTTGGTTAATCCAGCTTATCTGGCTACAAGCGCTCTTCTATTCAGCCTCTATCCACCGCTTCTGGACGGAATATTCCACGGTACAGGCACGCAGGTTTTGCGGACAACATAATCTGCTCTCCTTCATTTTTAACTTTTCGGTTTATGCTAACATTATCTGCTCCACTGCGAGTTCCTTACGGGCAGAAATGATGACCTCTTCCTTCCTTCTTGTGTCCTCCAGTCCTGGCCTCCCCGCAGAGGAGAAGCAAAACAAATCTCTCAGAAGAAAATGAATCAATTGAATCAATGCACCAATTCTTGAAGCTGCGGAGTTCTGCAGATGGCTTGGGGCAGGTGGGAAAAGAATTCTTCTCCCATTGGAAAATGTGAGGCATATATATTTAATGAAGTGCAAACTTTCTGTACAGATGGAACAAAAACCAATGATGTCACTAGATCCACTGCATTCATTCAAGTTGCGGACAGAGCCCGACGGTCGCAGCACCGGTCTGCTGAGTGCTCGGGGAGGCTCACCCCCACAGCCCCTGCTCAACCCAAATCAGTGGCAGATCACAGAAGTGAGGCCACCAAGGGCTTCTGACCTCTGTGGCCCTCCAAGGGCTAATCTCCTTGAGTCCATTCTTCTGGTCAACCAGCTTGGGAGCCTTAGTGAGTAGCGGGGGTGTTGCCAGAGAGAAAACCCTGGAGTCCTCTTTGCTCTAATGACTTAGAATAAAGTCCAGACTCCTTACCAGGCTCCCTCGATCCTGTGGGATTTGGCCCCTGCCTGCATCTCCCTCTCCCCACCCTCCACTCTACCCCTATGTCTGCTCACTCCAGCCCTGACACATCCGTTCTGTTCCTCCAAACCACTGAGCTCATTCCTGCCTCGGGGCCATGGCCCCGGCCACTCCTCCACCTGGATGGCTGCGTCTCAGCTTCCCCGGTGGCTCCTTGTCTTTCAGACTCCAGCTTCCCCGCCTGGGGTGGCCTTCTCAGCCTCCCACCCCTCACAATCTAGCCTGGCAAGCTCGTTTATTTTTTTCTTAACACTTTCATTTTCTGACATTCTTTTTGTCATTTGTTTACTTAGGTATAGCCTAGAATGTGGCCTCCAAGAGAGCAGGGACCACATCTGTCTTTGCTCATGACTGTACCCCTTGATACCAACAACAAATAAGTGCCCAACAAAAACAAGGAAGGAAGGAGGGAGGGAAGTGGGGAAGGAAGGGAGGGAGGGAGGGAGGGAGGGAAGAAGGAAAGAAAAAGAAAGAAAGACAGAAAAGAGAAGACAGAGAAAGAGAGAGGGAGGGAGGGAATGAAGGAGGAAGGAAGGAAAGAAGGAGGAAGGAAGGAAAGAAAAAAAAAGAAGAGAGAAAAGAGAGAGAAGGAGGGAGGAAGGGAGGGAGGGAAGGAAGGAAGGAAGGAAGGAAGAAGGAAGGAAGGAAGGAAGAAGGAAGGAAGGAAGAAATTCCCTAACCTCAGAGATTGGTCCAGATTGCCCCAATCAGAATGAAGTGCAAGTGTTTGATACCGGAAAGGGGCCTTTGGAGAGAAGACTTCTTGTTGTAAACACTTTGTTTCCATGAGGTAAGTCAGCCTGAGGATGAAGCTGACTTGTGGAGGAGAGCGGAGCTGTACAAAAAGGGGAAATAAAGAGTTGCAGACTTGATCAAAACATGCCTGACATATTCCTTGGGTATTTTTCAGTTACATGAGCCAGTAAATGTTCTTTACCATTTAAGCCAGTTTAAATTAGGTTTTCTGTTACTATAACCAAAAATTTTCTAATAGATACACTTATACATGATCTATTTTAAAGCTAGACTCAAATCTCATCACCTCTAAGAATGTTTCTATAATCGACCCTATGTACCTTTACATACACTTGCCATTACACTTGCCTGGGGCTGACAGTTCTGGGTTCCTAGCGTAACTTTTCCTTATTGTATCATTTCATAAACAATGTAAGAAACTTACTACAGTACAATTTTATTTATTACCCTTCTACCATTGTGCAAATGTTATCATATATTTTTTATTATTGCTTATTTTGCCATTATATTCCTTGAAACGATCAATAGTCATCTAGAGAAAGTTTCTAAAGAGTACTTTGGTTTTTCATCTTTGCCCATTCCAATGGCCTTCACAGATTCCTGCAGAAAAAATTTCTTGAATATTATTCATAATGCAGGTCTTCAAGTGAGAATTTTTTTTCTTTCTGTTTCTGTTTAGCTTTCATTTTAAAGGGTGTTTTAAAGGTATAGATTTCTAGGTTGACAGAGTTTTTCTTTCCAGATGTCATTCCATTATTTTCTGACTTCCATTTTTTTCTCCTAAGAAGTTAACCAAATGCTTACTTTTCTATCCGTAAGCCTAATAGATCCTCTCCCTGACTCTGGCTTCTTTTAAAATATCTCTAGGTATAGTTTTTAAGAAAATCTAGCTTAGGGTTTACTGTGATTCTTGGAAATATGAGTTCATATCTTTCATCAATTTTAGGAAATTCTTGGCCACTCTCTCTTTAAATATTTCTTTTGTCCCAGTTTCTCCTCTGTTCCTGGATTCTAATTACCTATATGCTAGATCTGCAGTGGGAACGTGTCTTTTAAAGTTCATGTGTTGAAAAATTAATCCCTGGCTGGGCACGGTGGTTAATACAGCTGTAATCTCAGCACTTTAGGAGGCTGAGGTGGGCGGATCACAAGGTCAGGAGTTTGAGACCAGCATGACCAACATAGTGAAACCCCATCTCTACTAAAAATACAAAAATTAGCTGGGTATGGTGACACATGCCTGTAGTCCCAGCTACTCAGGAGGCTGAGGCAGGAGAAGCACTTAAACCCGGGAGGCAGAGGTTGCAGTGAGCCGAGATTGTGCCACTGCACTCCAGCCTGGGTGACAGAGTGAGACTCTGTCTAAAAAAAAAAAAAAAAAAGAAAGAAAAGAAGAAAACTTAATCTCCAATGCAACAATGTTGAGAGATGAAGTTTTTTTTTGAGGCAGAGTTTCACTCTTGTTGCCTAGGCTGGAGTGCAATGGCACAATCTCAGCTCACTGCAACCTCTGGAGAGGTGGAGTATTTAAGACGTGATTAGGTCACAAGGGCCTGCCCTTGTCAATGAACTAATATCATGATCCTGGGAGGGAGCTTATTACAGTGAGAATTAGTCTGTTAGGAAATCAGTTTTCGTCCTCTCTCTCTCTCTGTCATTTTCATGCACACACCTGCTCTCTTGCCCTTCCACCTTCCGTCATGAAATAATGCAGCAAGAAGGCCTTTCCACCGTGGACTTCCCAGCCTCCAGAAATGTAAGAAATAAATCTTGTTCTTCATAAATTACCCAGTCATGGGTACTGTTTTATAGCAGCATAAAACAGACTAACAGACAACTCAATTGTTTCATATTGACTTTTAGGTATCTGAGTCTTTGTTCCCTGTTTCAGTTTTCCCCATTATTTTATTCCCTCTTCAGTCTGAATACTTTTTACTAACCTACCTTGCAGTTCACTTCTTCTTCTTTCTGCTATATTGATTTGTTATTAAACTTATCCAATGAATACTTCATTTGAGATATTGTTATTTTTTAGTTCATTTTCTTATTTTGGCTGAGACTATCTCCTTACTTGTTTTACTCATCTTTTTATCTAAATTCTTTAACATATTTGTAATAGTTATTAGAAAATTTTTGTCTGCTAATTCTAACACTAGGATGATCTATGAGTCTGCTTTTGTTGAGTATTTTTAAATTTTGATTATGGGTCATATTTCCCCCCTTTTTTACATATTTTGTCATGTTTTAGACTTCTGTGTGTGTATGTGTATTTATTTATTTATTTTTTCTTTTTTAAAAAATCAGTCTCCATAGAGACTGTCAAAAATTGCCAGTGCCTACTCTATTGCAAGTTTTGGGAAAAATTTGGGGTATTGGGAAAAGTTTTCAGTTAGCAATAATCGCGCCTCAGATAAACCTCATTGGCTACGATACTGCCACTACGCAAAGCTGTGTATTTATAAATAATATTTACCACCACCACCCTCACCTCCCCCTGCCCCAGGGTAATTCCCTTTCCTCTATGAGGAAGCTAGGTTTGGTTGGGGGTAATCGCTTCAGGCTAATCAGAACTTGGGGTTGCCACTTTAGCTGATTTCAGTTCGATCCACCTCTGGTGCTGGATGCCTTAAGCACGATCAGGTTCTTTTCTCTGGTAGGGCTTTGAAATTTTAGCATCATGAGATCCCTATGCTATCCAGCCCAGCCATCAGTCTCTTGTGTCATGGGAGGCAAGCAGGTAATTTTAACAAATAAAGTCAGCCAGGTGGGGACTATTGCGATCTCCAGGGTAGGGGGGCTGCAAATCAACTCTATTCTATTGACACCATTCAGGGATTTGGGTCCTAGTTGTCAGATTTTCCTTTTTTTTCTGAAAGAATCCTGAAATTCAGATCCTTATGTGAACTTCCCAATACCTCATGTTGGTTAATCATTTAAAAATCGTTGAAAGCACAGCTCAGGGCTCGTAAAATATATCTTTATTTATTTATTTATTTATTTATTTATTTTGAGACAGAATCTTGCTCGATCACCAGGCGCCAGGCTGGAGTGCAGTGGCACGATCTCCGCTCACTGCAACCTCTGCCTCTTGAATTCAAGCAATCCTCCTGCCTCAGCCTCCCAAGTAGCTGGGACTACAGGCACACGCCACCATGCCAAGCTAACTTTTGTATTTTTAGTAGAGATGGGGTTTCACCATATTGGCCAGGATGGTCTCAATCTCTTGACCTCGTGATCCGCCTGCCTCGGCCTCCCAAAAGTGCTGGGATTACAGGTGTGAGCCACCACGCTAGGCTCAAATATATCTTTTTTATGAATTCAGTCCATGGACCACTGGTTCTCAGTCTCCAATGTCAGCCAACTTCCTCATGCTGGGTAAGAAGGTAAGGCCCAAAAAGTACTTAACTTAGTTCAGAAAAGACAGCTTTCTACAAAAAATTAGCCAGACATCGTGGTGCACACCTGTAATCCCAGCTACTTGGGAGGTTGAGGCATGAGACTTGCGTGAACCTGGGAGGCAGAGGTTGCAGTGATCCGAAATCAGGGCACTGCACTCTAGGAGTGTGCGTGACAGAGCAAGACTCCATATCAAAAATAATAAATAAATTTTAAAATAAATAAAAAGAAAAGAGGACTCCCTGAAGCTAAGAAATTAATTCTTAAAAATTAATACAATTTTGGCCAGGCAAGGTGGCTCACACCTGTAATCCCAGCACTGTGGGAGGCCGAGACAGGTGGATTACAGTCACGAGTTAAAAACCAGCTTGGCCGACATAATGAAACCCCATCTCTACTAAAAAATGCAAAAAAATTAGCTGGGCATGGTGGCGCCCGCTTGTAGTCCCAGCTACTTGGGAGACAGAGGCAGGAGAATCACTTGACCTGAGAGATGGAGGTTGCGGTGAGCTGAGATCGCACCACTGCACTCCAGCTTGGGCAACAGAGTGAGACTTCATCTTAAAAAAAAAAAGTTAATACAATTTTAGATTTGATTGCCAGTTTATTATAAGATGTTTTAGTCACAGATTTTGCAAAAGTTAGAAAATATGAAAACAGGCTGGGCCTTGTGGCTCACACCTGTAATCCTAGCACTTTGGGAGTCTGAGGCAGGGCAGATCACTTGACATCAGGAGTTTGAAACCAGCCTTGCCAACATGGTAAAATCCCGTTTCTACTAAAAATACAAAAAAAAAAAAAAAAAAAGTATCCAGGCATAGTGGCGGGTGCCTGTAATTCTAGCTCCTTGGGAAGCTGAGGCAGGAGCATTGCTTGAACCCAGGAGGCAGAGGTTGCAGTGAGCTGAGATTGTGCCACTGCATTCCAGCCTGGGTGACAGAGCAAGATGCCATCTCAAAAAAAAAATATATATATATATATATAAACAATTCATCCAGTAGGATGAGGCATAGTGGATTAATTTTAGAGGACAGTTATGTCTAAGAGTAGATTTTCCACTGCAAAGACAGGTGTATTAGTATTATCTCCAGATAATTAAGGAAATAGACAAATAAAACAACTCAAACATACAAGTTCTGTTTTTATCACAGAACCATATACCAATTTTGCCCTGTATTCCTGGAGAAACAACTATTTTACCCCTATGACTTACTTCTGTAGCAATAAGATCTGCCAGAGAATACAGCTATAAGTATGTTTTCCAGGAATAATTTGTTGTATTTTAAATTGATGATTTTTTAAATCTCTTCATATGAAAGTCTTATTTGCTATTTATAGAGGCCTATTTGTTTTAGCTGCCTGCTTGGTTGGAGTGACAAAAAACCAGCATTTCTTGCAGAAAACTGAATTAAACCATTTTAATATTCCTGCTTCCCTAGACAGACTTTTTCTAAATAAACACAATCATGGGTGCTAGGTGTTTTGTTTTGTAATTAAAGCATAAAATCATCCCTGGTCTTTATTACTCTTCACATCTATACATATACTCATCCTTCCCTATCTCCCACATGCACAGAACCACAAATTTGCAACTAACTGAAATGAGAGTCTTTTATGATGTGTTTATTTCTCTCTGCAAGCTCTGCAAGTAAAACTGGCTAGAAGCCAGTGACCATTAATAACTCCTTTCTTGCCAAGTAGCTACTGTTATTTGTTCAAAACATATTCATAGACTTGCCACTCTAACAACTTGGAAAGTAGTTTAAAATCACTACCATCCTTTTCCATCCCACAGCAATTTTGCATTTCAATGCTTCACTGGACATCTCAGGAATAATCAACAGGACTCAGATTTTTCTTTTAACTTGTAAGCTAGAACTTTGATTGGTAGGGATGTCAAGTCTTGGAAGGTTTCACTAAACCCCACTTCCTTCTCCTTCCCCTCAATGTGGGCATCCCTAAGATTCTGTCCTTTTCTTGTTCCTAATTTTTATCCTCAGAGCTCTCATCACTCCCATGGGATCAATGATTCCTTTCATAAAGATGGTTGGACTGGGTGTGGTGGCTCACTCCTATAATCCCAGCACTTTGGGAGACCAAGGCAGGTGGATCACAAAGTCAGGAGTTCAAGACCAGCCCGGCCAAGATGGTGAAACCCCATCTCTACTAAAAATACAAAAACTATCCAGGCATATTGGCAGGTGCCTATAATCCCAGCTACTCAGGGGGCTGAGGCAGAAAACTGCTTGAACCCGAGAGGTGGAGGTTGCAGTGAGCTGAGATCATGCCACTGCACTCCAGCCTGGGCAATAGTGTGAGACTCTGTCTCAAAAAAAAAAAAAAAAAAAAAGATGGTTGGTAGATCTATCATCTTTTTATTTTTGCGTTCTTATATGTAATGTGTATTTTATATATAACATAAAATGTACTATGTTAGCCATTGTAAGCGTACATATCAGTGACATTATTCTGCAACCATCACCACCATCACCCATCTCCAGAACTTTTTCATCTTCCCAAACTGGAGCTCCATCCCATTAAACAATAACTCTTCATTCCTTTCTTCTCCGAGCCCCTGGTAACCACCATTCTACTTTTTGTCTTTTTTCCTTTTGTTTTTTTCCCTTTTGAGATAAGGTCTCGCGTTGTCACCCAGGCTAGAGGGCAGTGGAGTGATCTCAGCTCACTTGCCACCTCTGCCTCCCAGGTATAAGTGATTCTTCTGCCTCAGCCTCCCAAGTAGTTGTGATTACAGGTGTATACCACCACATCTGGCTAATTTTTGTATCTTTCTTTATTTATTTACCGAGGAAGAGTCTCACTCTGTTGCCCAGGCTGGTGTGCAGTGGCGTGATCTCGGCTCACTGCAATCTCCACCTCTTGAGTTCAAGCAATTCTCCTGCCTCAGCCTCACGGGTAGCTGGGATTACAGATGTGTGCCACGACACCTGTCTAATTTTTGTAGTTTTAGTAGAGATGGAGTTTCACCATGTTGGCCAGGCTGTTCTCAAACTCCTGACTTCAAGTGATCCACACACTTCGGTCTCCTAAAGTGCTGGGATTCCAGGTGTGAGCCACTGTGCCCGGCCATCTCTATGAATTTGAGTGCTCTAGGAACCTCATAGAAGAGGAATCATATAATATTAATCCATTTGTGTCTGGCTTATTTCACTTAGCATAATGCCTTCAAAGCTCATCCATGTTATAGCATGTACCAGAATTTTCTTCTTTTTTAAGGCTGAATAATATTCCATTGTATTCATATATTACATTTTGTTTATTCATATGTTGATAGACATTTGGATTGTTTTTACTTTTTGTCTATTGTCAATAATGCTGCTATAAACATGAGTGTACAAGTATCTTTTCTATTTTTATTTTTATTTTCTTTTTTTTATTATTAATTTTTGAGATAGTATCTTGCTCTGTTGTCCAGGCTAGAGTGCAGTGGTATAATATCGGCTCACTGCAACCTCTGCCTCCCAAGTTCAAATGATTTTCCTGCCTCAGCCTCTCAAGTAGCTGGGATTATGGCATCTGCCACCACGCCCTGCTAATTTTTGTATTTTTAGTAGAGATGGGGTTTCACCATGTTGGCCAGACTGGTCTTGAACTCCTGAGCCCAGGGGATCTGCCCGCCTCAGCCTCCTAAAGTGGTGGGATTATAGCTGTGAGCCACTGTGTCTGGCCAAAGTATCTTTCTTTTTTTAAATTTTTATTTTTAATTTTTTTCTTTTTTATTGTTTTAATCGGTGTATTTTTATTTTTTCTTTTATTTTTAATTTTTTTTCTTTTCCAAAGAATCTTTTATAACATCTTGTATGAAGACTTCTGTTCTGATCTCCATCTCCGCATTTCCAACTGTAGTGGATACTTTTCTTAGTTGTGCCATGGCTGATCAATCCTTCTGTATGAAACCCCTACCCCTCAGCAACTCAGACTAAGAAATATAAGGTAGCTTTTACTTTACAACCCTTTTATTGTCATTCTTCGAACTTAGACTCTTAGTATTTTTACTTCTACCTCCAATTCATCCTGTTCTGTCTCGTTAAATTAAACTTCTTAAAATATCTTCTGTCACTTTCTTTTCAAATACCCTCTAGCTTATTAAATAATTTTTAAACTTCGTAGCTAAATGTCAGAGGCCCTCTTGATCTATCCCTTACTCTCTTAGTTTGTTTGGAATACTGTGAACAAAATGCCTTAGCCTGGGTATATTATAAATAAGAGAAATGTGTTTTTCACAGTTCTGAAGGCTGGAAAGTCCCAGATCAAGACACTAGCAGATTTGGGTCTGGTAAAGGCTTACCCTCTGGTTTGTAGATGACATCTCTTGCTGTGTCCTCACACTATGGAAGGGGCAAACTCTGTGTCCTCACATCGCAGAAGGGCAAAAGTGGAGACAAATGCTGTGTCATCACATGGCAGAAGAGATGTAAAGGCCAGGAAGCTCTCTAATAGACTCTTTTAAAAGGCCATTATTAATTCCATTCTTTGAAAGTTAATCACTATCCCAAATGCCCCACCTCTTAATACCACCACAATGAGGATTGAATTTTTTTTTTTTTTTTTTTTTTGAGACATAATCTTACTCTGTTGCCCAGGCTGGAGCACAGTGGCGTGATCATAGTGGCATGACCACAGTGGCTTGATTTCGGTTCACTATAACCTCTGCCTCCCAGATTCAAGTAATTCTGAGTAGCTAGGATTACAGCACATATCACCACACCTGGCAAATAATTGTATTTTTAGTAGAGACACGGGTCTCACCATGTTGGCCAAGCTGATCTTGAACTCCTGACTTCAAGTGATCCACCCACCTCAGCCTTACGTTGGAATTACAGGCATGAGCCACCGAACCCAGCCGAAGATTAAATTTTGACATGAATTTTGGAGGGATACAAACATTCAAACCCCAGCGCTAGCCAACATTTTTAGTTTCCATATCCATTGATTAATCTCAATGGAGTCAACCATCCACTCCACTCCATCTGAATCTAGTAAACTCATTAAATGCCTTGTGTTTTCCTGCCTGAATATCTTGGCCACGCCATTTTCTGTATCTGGACAGCCCTTCTTTCTGTCTTCATCACCTCCTTTTACACATCTTCCTGTGTATTGCAGCACACACCGATGTCTCTCTTTTCTCTCTTTGGTAATTGTTGTAAATCTCTCTTTTACTTCTTAGCAAATAACCGTCTTGGAATTATTTTTCCACGTTTCTATGTCTTAGTGTCCAGCTAGATTGTACATTCCTGGAGGCAGGGACTTTGTGATTTACTTATTCATACCATAGTGACTGAGTACCTGTAGAATGTTTTTGGCCCTGTGCTGGAAATACAAATTGGTTTGTAGTATGCTCACTGCTTTTAAGTTGCTCACATTCTAGTGGGGTTGTAGATACAAAGGCAAATCATTGCAATTCAATATGATAATGACTTTAGAGGAGCCACAGATGGAAAAAAAAACAGCTAACCTTTCCTAGAGGAACTGAAAGGGGCTTATACTTGACATTTCCACATTGACCAATGACCCACTAAAGAATCACATGAATTCTTGTAGGTGATAACTCATGATTTTCACAATTGATTTTTCTGTTACCCTAGAGAGGCCATTAGTCTTTTCATGCTTTTGCCTGCAGTATTCACATGCGACGATGTTTTTAAACTACCTATTGTTAGGAAAATTCATCAGTCCTTAATGAATTAGAATGCTTTCTCACAATTCAAATTTACAATGGGTACATAGAGACCCCTACTTTGCAGACAGTGTTCCAGGAGTCAGGGAACTGCTGCTGTACATGGTCTACTTCCAAAAGCCTGGATGACTGGTGAAGGCTGGATGTCTGAAGAGTAAAGTGATAGTATTCAAGGCCAGGCACAGTGGCTTACGCCTGTATTCCTAGCACTTTGGGAGGCCAAGGCAGGCGATTCTCTTGAGCCCAGGAGTTTGAGACCAGCCTGGGCAACATGGTGAACCCTCATATCTACAAAAAATACAACAACAACAACAACAAAATAGCCAGGCATGGTGCCATGTGCCTGTGATCCCAGCTACTTAGGAGGTTAAGGTGGGAGGATTGCTTGAGGCCAGGACTTGGAGGCTGCAGTGAGCTATGATTGTTCTACTGCACACCAGCCTGGGTGACAGAGATCCTGTCTCAAAAAAAAAAAAAAAGATACTATTCAGGTAACACTCACTACTCAAAAGAAAAGATGGTAAGACTTTTAATGATTATGTTATTTTTGATGGGGGGACATGTCTTAGTGCATTCCTGCTGCTATAAATGCCACAGACTGAGTAATTAAAGATATTGGAAATTTATTTCTCCCAGTTGTGGAGACTGGGGAGTCCAAGTTCAAGGCTCAGACACATTTCATGTCTGGTGGAGACCCGCTGTCTGTTTCCAAGATGGCGCCTTTTTGCTACATCCTCCAGAGGGGATGAATGCTATGTCCTTACTTGGTGGAAAGGACTCTAAGACAAAAGAGACTAAGATGCCTTCTTCAACCTTTTTAAATAAGAACACTAATCCTATTCCTAAGGATGGAGAATTCATGACTTAATCGCTTCCCAAAAGGCCCCCACCTCTTACTATTATCACATTGGGTATTAGGCTCCAATATGAATTTTAGAGAAACACACACATTCAAACCATAGCCAAGTGGGAATCTTATACATAGCTATTTTCATTTCTCTTCCCTTCTCATAAAGTCCATACCTCAAAGCCTGCTGAATATCACTGATTTCATGTGTTAAAGAAGGAAAATCCTGTCCTGCCTCTGAGGACTTTTGCCTAGAGTTCAGCTAATTAGGAAAAAGGAAAAACTGGTCTAGAGAATCTGCCCCTACTGGGATGACATGCCAGCTGCTTAGTGCTGCATCTACGATGTTCCTCACCTGTACATCCAGTTAAATGAGACCATTTATTCTTTTATTCAACAGTTACTTGTTGAAGGTCTACTGTCTGCCAGGGGCTCAGAGTAAATCACTATTGGTCCATTTGTGCTGCTATAACAAAATATCAAAACTTGAGTAATTTATAAACAACAGAAATTTATTTCTCACAGTTCTGGAGGCTGAGAAGTCCAAGAATATGGGGCCAGCAGGGTCAGCGCCTGGCGAGGGCCGCCCTCTGCTTTAGGATGGTGCCTTGTTGCTGTAACCTCCGGAGGGAATGAACATCACATCCGCACATGGTGGAAGGACAAGAAAGAGGCTCTGGAACTTACTTGAGGTTTTTTGTTTTTTGTTTTGGGAGTGTTGCTCTTGTTGCTCAGGCTGGAGTGCAATGGCGTGATCTCGACTCACTGCAACCTCTGCCTCCTAGGTTCAAGCGATTCTCCTGTTTCAGCCTCTGAGCAGCTGGGATTATAGGGATGCACCACCATGCCCGACCAATTTTGTAGTTTTAGTAGGAGAGTTAACCTATTCATAGAGCCCTCATGACCTAATCACCTCCTCAAAGCCCCACCTCTTTTTTGGGTGGTGGGACAGGATCTCACTCTTCAAGCAGGCTGGAGTGCAGTGGCATGATTATGGCTCACTGCAGTCTCAAACCCAGGCGATCCTCTTACCTCAGTCTCCTGAGTAGCTGGGACTATAGGTGTGCTCCATTATACCTGGCTAATTAAAAAAAAAATTGTATATGAATCAACAGGAAGTAAATTTAAAATAAAGAAAGAAAAGAAAAAAAAATGTAGACATGGGGAAGTCTCACTATATTGCCCAGGCTGGTCTTGAACTCCTGGGCTCAAGCAATCCTCCCATCTTGGCCTTCCAAAAAAGTGCCAGAATTACTGGCATGTGCCATCAAGCCTGGCCCAAGCCCCGTCTGTTGATGCCATCACCTTATGAATTAAGTTCCAACATGAATTTCGGATGGACACATACATTCAAACCATAGCAATAACAGGAGTGGTGTTTACCTTTATGGAGCTGATAATCTAACGGAGGGTACAGATGACTTAGAGAAACAAGCAAGAATTAATTAGCAACAGTGATGGGTTTTATCAAGGAAGCACAGATGTCAGCAATAGAGAAAAATTAGGTGGGACTCTCTGTTTTCAGAGAAGTGTATTCGAAGGAGGTGACGTTTAAGTTGGTGGAAAGATGAAGAGGAGCCAGGCAGTCTTGGAGGAGAGGGAGTGTCCCAGGAAAGAGAGAGAGAACTGTGTGTGAGAGGGTCCCAGTTGAGGGGACAGGTAGAGAGGAGGGCTGGAGAGCACTAAACCCATCTAACTGGCAGGGATATGATGTGGGAGTTAAGGAGAACAGACTCAGGAAGCAGATTGCCCAGGTTCAGGTCTCCATTCTGCCTCTGCTAACACTGTGATTTCATGTAAGCTTTGAGTTCCATCTCTCAGTTTTCTCATCTATAAAATGAAGGTTAAACATCATACTTGGCCGGGCACAGTGGCTCACGCCTGTAATCCTAGCACTTTGGGAGGCCAAGGTGGGTGGATCACCTGAGGTTAGGAGTTCAAGACCAGCCTGGCCATCATGGTGAAACCCCAACTTAAAAAAAAAAAAAATTAAAAAAAAAATCATACTTGTATCATAGGGT
>CAUYQU010092907.1:0-20585 GCA_963574635.1 Cheracebus regulus | reverse complement strand
GGGTGTCGCTGCCGTGCTCTAACATAATGCCCCCGCACACCACCCGGGGTGCCAGAGCTGGTTTTTCTATAATTTTAAAAAAAAAAAAAAAAAAAAAAAAAAAAAAAAAAAAAATCCCAGAGTATAAAAAGGTACCTTTCTTTTTTTTTTCGAGACAAAGTCTCTCTCTGGTTCCAACTTTGGGAGGCTGAGGTGGGCGGGTTGCTTAAGGTCAGGAGTTCAATGCCAGCCTGGCCAACACAGTGAAACTCCATCTCTACTAAAAATACAAAAATTAGCCAGATGTGGTGGTGCATGCCTGTAATCCCAGCTACTCAGGAGGCTGAGGCAGAAGAACCACTTGAACCTGGGAGGCAGAGGCTGCACTGAGCCGAGATCATGCCACTGTACTACAGCCTGGGCAACAGAGTGAAACTCTACCCCCATCCAAGAAAAAGAAAAAGAAAAATATATACACTGAGAATCTTACTCAGAAGTACGAACTTGTATCAATCAGCTTTACGTTTACTGCCAGATATATAAAGTTAGGAAAGGCAATGATGCAAACAGAGATTTGTTTTATCATGCAGCTATCTTGACTTTGCATTTCTGATCACATATAGGAATTAGGGCTGAAAGTTATGTATACATCATAATATAAATATAGTAATTTTTTTCCAAGACTGTCTCTGTTACTTATTGGTACAAATGCCCTAGAACTTCAGATTCAAACCCGTGTTCTATTTTTACCATTATTAGCAGTATGACTTAGAGCAAATTAAACATCCTAAGCCTCTGTTTCCCCATCTGTAATAGAAATAATGCATACAAAAGTACTCCATAAATGGTAACTAATGTTATTTTTAGAAACAGTGCTGAACTAATCTTAACTATAAAAATCTCTCCCTAACATAAGTGCCCCCAAAACTAAAAACCCCTGCCACCTAAATCTTTCAGGCCAATGTCAATGTTGCATCAGAGAGGACTGCCAGCAGAAAGAAACCACTGAGAAAAAATATAAAGGAAAATATTCACCTCCTTATCTGCCACTATTATTCTCACTTCATCCGAGATATCTCTGCTACCTGGAGAGACTTCTCTTTCAAGATCAAAAGTTTCAGAAGAACTTAGCTGTGTCTCTGTAATTTAAAAAAATTAAAATCCCATTAATTTTCATTTTGCGTTTTCACAGTTAAAGAAACAAACATGCCAATTTTCCCTAAAGTTTAGGATATTATAATATGATGGTGGTAATATATTAATAGATCTAATTTGTTTCTTCTTAAAGCTTTACTGAGGCATAATTTACAAATAACAGAATTCACAAAATTTCAGCATACAGTTTAATGTGTTTTGACAAATATAAACCATTTATAGACTGCAGCATTTATGCCATGTAACCACTACCATAATCAAGATATAAAACATTTCTAACACCCCCAAAAAGTTCTCTGTACCCTTCTGCAGTCAATCTTCTACCACTTTGGTCACTCCAACGGACTCTTTACAATGACCAGTTTGCTTCATGGTCCTTTAATTCTGTCTTTTCTAGAATGTCATATAAACAGAATCACATGTCTTTTGTGTCCAGCTTCTTTCACTTAGTATAAGGTGTCTAAGATGGACTATGTTGTCACATAATATCAATAGTTCATACTTTTTACTGCTGAGTAGCATTCCATTGTACAGACACATCACAATGTGTTTATTCATTGACCAACTGGCTTATTTCCACTGTAATTCTAGTTTTAAAGTATATTAATTTGACAGAAAACAAGAACCTGTCAATGTTAGTGCTGAGGTAAAAGAGAGGATTAGCAAAAATAGAAATTGGGACCAGAAATAGAATATACATTCTAGACAAATATATGCCTTTCTTTAATATATTCTTAAGCAGCATCTATTAATTCAACAAATATTAATTGAACATCAAGTCCCAGGCATTGTACTAGCAACCAATAATATGAAAATGTAAGCTGGGGTCCAGCTGCCTATTTTTCTAAGTAAGGTTTTATTGGAACACAGCCATACTCATTCATCTAGGTACTGTCTATGGCTGTTTTTGCACTAAAATGGCAGAACCAAATAGTCTCAATAGACTATATGGCCCGCAGGTCCTAAAATATTTATTGCCTAGTTTTTTCTTTTTAAAAAGTTTTGCCGGGCACAGTGGCTTATGCCTGCAATCCCAGTGCTTTGGAAAGACGAAGCGGGAGAATCACTTGAAGCCAGGAGTTCAAGGTTGCAATAAGCTATGATCATACCACTGCACTCCAGCCTGAGTTACAGAGTGAGACCCTGCCTCAAAAAAAAAAAGAAAAAAAAAAGTTTGCCAAGCTCTGCCATAGACACAGATCACTTAATAAAACAACAACAAAAAATAGTAATTATCTTTAAAAACCACCAATATATCTGGAAAAGAAACGTTACAGACTGAATGTTTGTGTACTTTCCAAACTTCGTATGTTGAAATCCCAACCCTAATGTGATATTAGGAAATGGGACCTTTGGAAGGTAATTAGCTCATCAGCACAGAGTCCTCCCTCAAAAGACTGGGGTTAGTGCCCTTTTATAAGGGACCCCAGAGAGCTCTCTCACCCTCTTTCCACTATGTGAGGACACAGCGGGAAGAGCCATCTATGGCTCTCAACAGACACCAAATCTGCTAACTTCTTAATCTTGGACTCTTCAGCCCCCAGAACTGTGAGAAATAAATTTATATTGCTTATAAGCCACTCAGTCTAGAGCATTTTGTTATAGGAACCCAAACTAAGACGCAGAATGCAAATCCAGTAAGTTATCTGTTATCTGACACTGTACCTTCTGTACCTCTAACTGGCACTTTTATGCTTCATAAATACAATAAATGGCCAATGTTAGGCAAATAGAGCATCTTGCAAGTTTATAATGTACCTTCTGAATCGTTAAGGAAGAATTAAATACATTTCTAGAATTAACTGTATTTTAATAAATCCAAATTTTTTTGAAAACTGGACACACACACACATACCACCTTGTTGGAAAAAGGCTTACAGCACATAAACTTCAAATTCCTCTCTGTTAACTTACCTTGAAAGGTATATTCAAAAAGACCTTCAGTATATTTAAAAATAAGAATCATTCACTGCTTAGATGACTGCAATAATAAAAAGTCTTCAATTAAGCTTTCCGTGAATGGCTAAAATGTCCAATTAAGAGGGCATGAGCTTCTCAGAAATAAGCAATGCTAGAAGCATGCAAAATGTGGATATAGGCTATAATTTTGTGTCTTCAACTAAGTAACACTAAAAAGATATTGGAATCTTAAATATTAGACCCCTGAACTGTCAGAAATATGAAACAAAAGGAAACAGGTAACAGACTACACTAAACATGTGTTTCATCCATTTGGAACAAATTTTTTCAGACAATTTATATATATAATTTCTAAATTATATATTTAAAAAGAAACCCAGGAGTTTGGCTTCATGGTGAAATAGTTATACTTTCTTAGCAAAAGGAACATTCATGTAATGAATACCTTTTGCAATCTCATTTGGAAGTAGTTTATGTCAGCAAACAGTTGGACTTAATCAGTAGGCTAATGACAGCAAGTCATGATCATAAAAGTTATCTAACCTCAGTATGAAAGGCTTGCTTTTCCCTCTTATTAACTAGGCCTTTCAAGATCAATATATTTGCAGGTTCCTCCTGCAAGGTCCCATGATATCACACACCATCATCCTAAACAGACTGAGTGATTTCCTTCCAGGAAGTCAGTAGTCCTAGACACAGAAGGGGAAAGCTTTCTTTTCACAAAGGTAGCACAGCATTCTTGAGTGCTCCTGCCAAAATCTGAGCACTTGGTAGTGTAGTCTCTTGGTATTGTTAGGCAGTAATCCAAATACATTTCAAATGAATTAAGGAGCCATTTTCAATAAAAACCAACATAGGCTGAGCATGATGGTTCATGCCTATAATCCCCAGCACTTTAGGAAGCCAAAGTGGGAGGATCACTTGAGCCCAGGCATTTAAGGCCTGGCCCCTGTCTTTACTTAAAAAAAAAAAAAAAGTCTTAGTTTTAAAAATTAGGTGTGGTGGCAGATGCCTATAGTCCTAGCTACTCAGGAGGCTGAGGTGGGAGGATCATTTAAGCCAAGGAGTTTGAGGTTGCAGTCGGTGAGCCATTGCACTCCAGCCTGGGCAAGATCCCCATCTCAAAAAAAACCGGTCAGCATAGTTCAATTTTTAAAATAAATAAAGACCTTTATAATAGACTACCAGATGTTTAAAAATATCTATAAAACTTTCCTAGATTACATGTGAACTAAGTTTGAGTCTCTGTGGAAAAACATCGAAGAAATCAAAATAAGAAAACTGTATCTCTAACCCTTATAGGCTATATGAGACCTGAGGGAAAACCAGATGTGACTTATGGTAACATCTGTATACTTGCTGTTCAAAGTTAAACAACAGCAGGAAGTCCCTCAATCTCACATGAATGAGGCTAATGATAAATACAGTGGGCTACACTTTTCGGAAAAGCCAGAAAGGAAAATATAGTCTAAAACAAATTCCTTACAAAGTAGTAGTTCATATTACAAAATAATGCTTCATATTACACAATGATTCAGGAGTTTCCTTAGATGGTAAGTACCTTAGTTCATTTTAAATTATTTTGTATATCTAAATCTATCCATGAGCAACATTGAATGAGCATCTCTTCTGCCTAAAACAAAGTACGTATCTTTTAATTTTTATAATTAACAAAAAGCAAACTACTTAACCAGGTTAAGCATCTTGTCTAAGATGAAAAATAACAGTGATGGCCGGGAGTGGTGGATCACGCCTATAATCCCAGCACTTCAGGAGGCCGAGGTGGGCATATCATGAGGTCAGGAGTTTGAGACCAGCCTGGCCAACATAGTGAAACTCTGTCTCTACTAAAAATACAAAAAATTAGCTGGGCATGGTGGCAGGCACCTGTAATCCCAGCTACTTGGGAGGCTAAGGCAGGAGAATCCTTGAACCCAGGAGGCGGAGTTTACAGTGAGCCAAGATGGTGCCATCGCACTCCAGCCTGGGCAACAAGAGTGAAACTCTCACAAAAAAAAAAAACGACAGAACATGCACAAAACTCAAACTCTGGACCTCCTATGCAATAAGACCCCAACAAACGGCAATATAAAAACTAACTACTAAAAGGCTATGAAGTCCAGGCACAATGGCTCACATCTATAATTCCAGCACTTTGGGAGGCCAAGGAGGGAGAATCACTTAAGCCCAGAAATTCAAGGCTGCAGTGAGCTATGATCACAGTAACACACACCAGGCTGGGTGACAAAGCGGGACCCTGTCTCTAAAGTAATTTAAACAAATTAAATAACAAAAGGCTCTGAATGTACAATTAAGTAAGTGCTATTCCTGATGCTTTGCTGCCATCTCTGATGAGGCTGGTAAACAATCAAGGAGACAAAAAAGTAATGTTAATTTCAAAACTAAATTACCCCTAAGGAGAGAAAAGGTTGAGAATAAAAGCCAATGTCCATTAAAACACCTATATGTATATATGTATACGTGTGTGGAGATACGTACAAACATGTATCAATTACATATAAACCTCCGTAGAGCGGGTTTGAAGAGTCAGAGGAAAATTAATAAGCATGAAAAGGTAGACAGTTATCAGAAATTCAGTAAAATCACAGTGGGGTACTTACCAGGACAAACAATAATTTCTTCTGCAGAACTCTCTGGCAGAAGGACTGAGCTTCTCTTACTGGTCAAAGCAGCAACACTGAAAGAGAACCAAATCCTAAATGAATTCCCAGTAAAATAAATCAAAACATAGGCCAAAAGCAATGGTGAGTCACTCACAAAGCCATAGGTAATCTGATACTTGCTGCCTAGTACCACAAATGCACAACAGGAAAGCAAGGAATCAGTACTGAAAACTCTAGGCCAGAAATATGGAAAATAAACATGCTTACAACTTCAGTTCCAGTGAAATCACTGAATGAAAACAAATTCCCTTTTGGAGTTCTCACAAAGGAAGGTCAAAGGGTAAGAACTGTCTGTGAATATCACAGAAGGCAAAAACTCCACTCCAATTTAAGGATGTCAAAGGTGTTGTATAGCCTCCATCTCAGCCTTCTGAAGGCTGGAGATGTGTAAACTCACAAGAGAAGATACAGATTTTTCTGACAACAAACTTTCTCCTCATTTTGCAGTTAAATTCCCTCTTTATCTCAAGATGTAGCTTTCCAAGCAACAAAATAAAATATAATTCCAAACTGCCCTGCAGCAAAAATCTGCCCACATAAATTGAATCTCTCTTCTAAGAAAAACTTAATTATGAATGGCTTCCCTCATCCAACCTTCTGGTTTTCCCTGCCTGCTTATGGAGTACAATCTCTTCCTGACATAGGAACACATGGCTGAAGATCTGAGCATCTGAGCTAGCCCCCTCATGCTTCACAGAGCTTTACGATTAGTTTGATCAAGTATGCAAGGGGACGCTTAAAAACAGAAATCCTCACATCAACCAAGAACCACAGAGAAGAGAGAATAGTTACGACTGAACTCATGATAAATAACTAAATCCTGAAAGAAAACCACAAGTGATTTCTCTCCCTAAATAAAACATTCCATACCAATTGCTATAAACTCAAGCCAGACATAGTTTACTCTGCATGTAACATTAGTGCTCTATTCAAAGGGTCCATCACAAAACAATTTTCTGACATTTATAAAATGGGCTAATCAATCTGAAGTCAAACCGCATTGCCGCAATTCCAACTCTCTCCTGGTGACAAAGTGTATAATCATTTATCGAAACCTACATCTGCTCTGCACAAGGCTCACCACAATAAAGCAGAGGCCTACAGGGAGTAGAAGCCTTCTCTGTTAAAACCACTTCCAAAACTGTCTTAACAGCAGGAAAATCAAACCAAAACCGTATTCTTTAGCCCAGGAAGGAATACCAAATACTATCAAACGTAACCAGAAGCCTAAGAAAGACTATCACCTTGACTACAGCAATTGGCAATCAGGCTTCAACTCCCATATGGGAGAAGAGAGTCATGCAGTTCAAAATTAAGTTCTTGAGAAGTTCTCAAAACTCAACTACCAGATAAAAAGGGCAAGTGAAAGTAACTGGAAGCATGATCCAGTTAGCAGTGCAGTTTATAATCAATCAAACTGCTATCTATTATTAAAGAAAGAAGACTTAGAAGGTAAGCCCATCAATCAATCAGCAAGAACAGTGGAGGAGGCAATGCAAAAACAACCCTTTACAGGACAGAGGAGGCACAAACAGATTAAAAGTAGCACAGGACAGACAGTGAGAGTGACACAGGTCCTGTGTAGCCTGAATAATATGAAGACTTTAAAGAGGATGTAAGTCTCAAGAGTAAATTTAAAAGATGTATAAGGTTTAGATATACAGACAAAATAATCATAAGCAGAGTTTAGGAAAAGGGGTAAGAATAGAAGGACTATAAGAAATTAGTCTAGAGCCTTCAAATTAGCATAGAAAACTGGGGTAATTAGTTAAGAGAACAGTAGGGTGTGACCACTTTTCAGGAATAATGTAAATGAGATTTATGTCAAGATAGCTGGCCTGGACGACATGACCTCTAGGATCTCTTCCAGCTCTAATATTCTGGGCTTCTATAAGATGCACATCTGAGAACTTACAGATAATAATAAAATTTCTCCTAGTCTTCACTTACAAAAGAGCTTAAAGTTCTCTGGCAAGCTGTTCATGTACAGTCTCACTCACGTGGTTCATCTCCCTTATACTAGCATCAGAGGAGAATTCATAGCAACACATAATCTCTCACCTTTGTGAAGCAGGTACAAAGTTTCCCTCTTCAGAAGTTTCTTCAACAATCCCTTGGGAAAACTGCAAAGAAATACGTAATATCTTAAATATACAGGCACAGGTGAACTGCCTTCTCTTCCTTTAAAAAAAAAATTAATCATTCCATGTTATCTCTCAACAGTTAGCAATGAGAAGAAAATATTTTCCATAAGCCAGTAAGTTTCAGTAAAACAAGTACATCCTGTCAAGTCAGAAGACTAGCAGAACTAAATCACCTATCAACTTTGTGATTGGGTAAACGACATCTGAATCTCTTTCCTCATTTTAAAATGTGTATTAACAAATGCCTCACAGAGTGTTATTATGAAAATCAAACAAGATAATGTATGCAATGCACTTCATAAAATGCAAGACCTATATCAACATTAACTGGTAAGTTAAATGAATTTTGATTTCAGAAAAACAATCATAAAGTTTGTGTAGGGGAAAAGGAAAATATAGAGAAAATTCCAATTTTCAAAGGAAACACTGAGTTGAGATGAACACTGCAATCTATGATCTCTCTGAGAAAAACCAGGCCATAACGTAGGACATCCAAAGGGAAAGTCCTAAAGATTCTCTTAGCTATAAATCTGCCACTGTGGTTTTTGTATCTGGCTACAGGATTATCTTTTCAGAAAATGAATAAGGACTATGTAAGGAAAGATTATTTTCATTGATTCAAAAATTATTTTCATTGATTAATGGTAGAGTTGGTACAAATACCAACTCATTAAACACACATGCACAGAAGATCACAGAAAAAGCAGCTATGAAAAGGCAGCTACTGCCACCTTAGGCAGACTTCTGAGGAAATGCCTGGGCTGTGAGGCTTCTTCCACTAGATGTAAAGCTACTAGCTGAAGTTTTCAAGGTTTCCTAATGGGATATAAATAACCTAAACAAGTTAGGCATCTCTCTAGGAATCTCTTAACATTCAGTTAAATGATGAAATACACTTAAAAATCAGGAATAGCTGAGTTTTCAGTCAAAAGGAAAGTTGTGCAATAATAGGGAATGTAGTCATTATGAAAAATAAGACTTAACAGAACTACCAGAGGACTAAAGTACAACAGCAATAAATACTTAACCTGTCTCTTCCTTTGAACTCAGGGGTGACAAGGTTTTTACTGAAATCTCAAAAGAGAAGGAGAGAGAGAGGAGAGGGAGAGAGAAGGGGAGGGAGAGAGAGAGAGAGGAAAAAGAGAATGAGAGAATGAGTGTGAGAGAGAGAGAGAGAGAGAGAAGAGAGAGAGAGAGAGAGAGAGAGAGAGAGAGAGAGAGAATGCTGACACCTAGTGTCCATTTAACAGAATTTTATCTTATAATAAACTAGCCTTGGTCTTAAGATGTAATCAAGGCACTAGTAAGTTAGTTATAAGGCACCTCCATCTCTGCCTTAGGCTAAAGCATATCTCAAACCTTCTCAGTGTAATTGTTTAAAAAAAATTATTGTGCTTCCATTCAATGCCAGGCCTGTGCTAATCATTTTACATTCATTATCTCCTTTAATTCTCACAAGAAACTTAAGAAACAAAAACCACTAAATTGTTTTTAAAATAAGTGAAACTTCAGGAGGTTAAATAATTTGCCCCAAATCATACAGTTGGTCAAAATCGTAGAACCGAGACTTGCCTGACTCTAAAATCCATGCGCTAAAAATTACTATTATATTGTTTACTTAAATGATCCTCTTCCTAATCATTTCAAGGTAGAATCCCAAGAATGTCCTCATTTCAATACATTATTTTCATTTCTAAATTTACACCTCAAAGGTAGCAATCTGAACATACAGTGAGGTTCTTCCAGATTATAAACATAGGATAGCAAAATCAACAAATAAAATTTAGAGTACCAAATCTAATCAAGGTGAACAGAAAACATGGCAGAAATAAAAATTTAAGGAAGCTATAGCCTAATCAAAACATTCTTCTTCCTGAAGAAATAATATCTTAATAAGGAAGGAATGGTTTACAATGAATCTTTAAAAAAATTTGAAGATCCATTATCAAACGGTATTTTTAATACTTAAAAGTGAAAATGGGGCCGGGCACAGTGGCCATGTCTGTAATCCCAGAACTTTAGGAGGCCAAGGTGGGCAGATGACTTTAGGCCAGGAGTTCGAGACCAACCTGGCCAACACAGTGAAACCCTGTCTCTACAAACAATACAAAAATTAGCCAGGCATGGTGGTGTGTGCCTGTGATTCCCAGCTACTTGGGAGGCTGAGGCAGGAGAATCGCTTGAACCCAGGAGGCGGAGGATGCAGTGAGCCAAGATCGTGTCACTTGTACTCCAAACTGGGTGACAGAATGAAACTCCATCTTTAAAAAAAAACAGTGAAAACGAATAGATACATCATCTGGTCATCACAGAAATGTCCTCTATTGTGTGACAGTGGTCGTTTATTAGGTTTTTCCATAGACAAGTTGAACCATCCCTTAAAATTTCCATTTTTTGATTATTATTTCAACCCTCCAGATAACTTCATTCTAGAAAACAGAAGACAGCAGATCTGAATATTCTGGTCACTGAAAATGTCTCTATTTATTAATAATAAATTAATAAACTGTCATTTTGTGTACATACATGAGCTTGAAGTTTGGCAAATCAAAGTCAGTTCTCACAACCCCACACAATCTGATCATTTCTGAGAAAAAAAAATCCAATATCCGGACTGAAAAATTAAGAATCCGATTCTGAAAAGCAGTAACCACATCAACATACTACCACTTCCAACTCCTTGAAATGATGCTTTCAAGGTGATCTGTAGGCCTTCATTAGCAACTTTATCTTGTATCAGTGATGACAAAAACCAGTTATCTGATTCTAAAGCTTTAATAACCTTAATATAAACTAAGTCATGTGCCCCAAAGTGAAAGTTTTTCTGAGTCCCTATTTC
This sequence comes from Cheracebus regulus, assembly GCA_963574635.1. Taxonomy (NCBI): domain Eukaryota; kingdom Metazoa; phylum Chordata; class Mammalia; order Primates; family Pitheciidae; genus Cheracebus; species Cheracebus regulus. The sequence continues at coordinate 9,864 of CAUYQU010092907.1, read as the reverse complement.
TGAGACTCTCTTGCTATCTCTAACCCAGAGGTCTCAAATACAGGCAGCTCTAGCAAAGCTGTGTTCCATAGAGAACGTTTAACAAAGTCTTTCTTACCTACATTTCCTGAAAGCAAAAGATCAAGAGGTAAAATTACAATCATAAGGCTTTCAATATTTGCCTATAAAATTAGTAAGTTTGTTTTTTAAAGGTACAATTCTTTGTTGGCAAGGCTGCAGTGAACTAGATATTCTCATATTGCCAAATGGAGAGAATACAAATTTTAAGAGCCTTTCTGACAAGCAATTTGGCAATAAATACCAATTCTCTATGTTCATAACTCTTTAACCCATCATTTTTATGGCTCTTATGCTTAAGTGCACTGATCAGGAATAAAGAAAACTTTCATGTAGAAAGATATCACAACTGAAATATCCAGCAATAGAAAAACGTTTAAAATATTATGGTAAATTCATAAGCTAGAATATAATACAGCCATTAAAAGTAAAATATGGCTGGGCAAGATGGCTCACACCTGTAATCCCAGCACTTTGGGAGGCCAAGGCGGGCAGATCACCTGAGGTCGGGAGTTTGAGACCAGCCTGACCAACATGGAGAAACCTCGTCTCTACTAAAAATATAAAAAAAATTAGCTGGGCTTGATGGCGCATGCCAGCTACTTAGGAGGCTGAGGCAGGAGAACAGCTTGAACGCAGGAGGTGGAGGTTGTGGTGAGCTGAGATTGTGCCATTGCACTCCAGCCAGGACAAAAAGAACAAAACTCCATCTCTAAATAAAGTGAAATACATAGATAATTTTAATATCATGAGAAAATGTTTACATAATGTTAAGTTAAAGATACAAAATATATATGATCTGAACCATACAAAAAATAGGTAAAGATAAAAAGATGAAGGAATACATCACTGGATGGTATATGCTTTTAACTTGACTCTAAACTTTTCAGCATTTTTTAACATCTCCAAGTGATTTCTAAAATTAAAGTTAATGCCTATGCTGAATACTTACTAGGTTGTCTGCCTTGTCTCCTTTTACTGAGGACTGTCCCTCACCCTTCCCATCCCATTAGCAGTGGGCTCACAGTCAAGTTGACAAGTAACCTCCTTCAGGCCACAGCTGACTGGGCTACTGATATCAAATGGGTCATAAATCCTTTCCTGAAAATTTAAAATTGGAATTGGGAGCGAGTAAGTCTCCTGTAACCTGTAATAAGTTTGAAAGCTGTAAGATCAGTGTTTTCGGCCTACACCTGAAAAACAAAAGCTAAGAATGCAAGTCTGCAGGGAGATAAATTAAGCAGACACAATATGACCATAAGATACAGAAAAATTACAGATGCCAAGTACCTTCTTTGGGCCTGGTTATAGTCTTATTTTATTTTATTTTATTTTTTGAGATGAAATTTCCCTCTTGTTGACCAGGATAAAGTGCAATGGTACAATCTCAGCTCACCGCAACCTCTGCCTCCTGGGTTCAAGTGATTCTCCTGCCTCAGCCTCCCGAGTAGCTGGGATTACAGGCATGCAGGGTTTCTCCGTGTTGGTCAGTCTAATCTTGAACTCCCAACCACAGGTGATTTGACCACCTCGGCTCCCAAAATGCTAGGATTACAGACATGAGCCACTGCGCCTGGCCATTATAGTCCTATTTTAAAATTTCTGAGACACCTGGTTTCCTTATGAAAAAGTCCTCTTTTTACTGATTTATTTATTCATTTTAGTAGAGATGAGGTCTCACCATATTGCCTAGGTTAGTCTCAAACCCCCAGGCTCAAACGAATTTCCTGCCTCAGCCTCCCAAAGTGCTGGGATTATAGGCATTAGCCATTATGCCCAGCCAAGTCCTCTTTTTAATTAAGCTAACTTAATTTAGTTTACTGTAGCAAATAGTATCAACTGATAGTATTTGGCAGCCTGCTCCTGAAGTTAAGAGTCAAAGAACTTCAATCTAATTAAGACCAGCCACTACATTTTGACTACTTCCAGGCTACTGCAAAGGCACTGCTTTCAAACTTGACACAAGTCTATGATGTAGAGCTCTGGCCCCTGGGATCTTTCAAGCTAACAACTTGAATTACAATAAATCATTAAGTGTCGCTCTTTGGAGTAAATTTATTACTTAAGCAGCAGCACCTCTGAATTGGAAAGAACAAACAGAATATTTATCATAACCATTATCTAACTTTCCTTTGGCAAAGAAGCCAGTCACTAAAAGAACTGTTTCTTAAAAATGTCTCTTTGCTGATAAACCTTCAGAAAAAAAATTTTTTTAAATTAAAATGCCTTTTCTTCCCAGATAACAATCTTTCCAGAATGTGAACGAAGATAGTTACTAGGAAATAATGATTCCTAGAGGCATACCCCCAATGGATAACCTTTGATCCCTTAGAGAAAACTACCAGTTGTTCAGTGCCTATAAACTCCTAAGTATTATAGTAGACATTTTACACAAATTCACTTTAATCATTAAAGTAACTGTAGAAAGATAGGAATTATTATTCCAATTTTATAGATGTAAAACTGAGATTCAAAGAGGTTAAGCGACTTGGTCAAAAAAACACACAATTATTAAAACACAAAAGTCAAAATTCATGTTCTCTATTCTAAGAAGCTCCTCAAAGTTAACATTTCTTGAACCTTTATCATAAGACAGACAGTATAAAATGAATAAAGTAACAGTAAAACAAAACCAAAAATCAAAGCCAGGTAACAGAAATAGCAAGAAAAAACAGTATAGTCATAAAACAGAATACTCTTTAAAATTATAATCTATATATAGTTTATAATTATATTATTGCTTTTATAATGTTCAGAGGGAAAAAATAAGATATAAGCTTTCATATACAATATAATCTAGCTATGTCAGAAAAAGCAAACTAAATTACCAAAATGAAGATGGTTTCAATAAATTATACAAAACCACAACAAGCAAAATAAGAAATATACACCATTATGTAGTGGGAAAAAATAACTGAGAAACTATCCATACTTTATATCACAAAGGACTACTTTCTCTATTATATAAAAAGTATCCACAAACCACTAAAAAAATAGATTATCAAAAAAATGATCATAACATCTAACAGAAAAGGAAATACAAATGAGTCTTAGACACGCGAGAAAAAAGTTCAGCCTCATGAATAGTAAGAGATATGCAAATTAAGACTACACTGAGACGCCATTTTTCATCTCTCAGATTGGCAAAGATGAAGAAGTCTGACAAACTGCACTACTGTGGGTATGCAGAAACTAGTATTCATACACTGCCAGTGGGAATGTAAATGCATATGACCTCTATGGAGGGCAATGTTGCAACAGCTAATGAAATCACAAATACATGTATCTTTTGGTCCATCAATTACAGCTACACAAAATTATCATATAATATAAATATCTTCCATTTGGATGAAATGTCCTCTGGACATTTTAACTATTTGCAATAGTAAAATTTTGGAAACAACCTAAATGCCCAACATATGGTACTGGATAAAATAAACTGACTAATCCACACATGGTATTTTTCACATCCAAAAAAAAAAAAGAAGAAAAGAAATTCTTTATACACTGTTATGTAATAATCTTGTTAGGATATTAAATGAAAGGAGAGAATAATGTGTAAATCATTTGTGCAAAAGAACGTAGGGAAAAGAATATGTACACTGCTTGTATCAGATAAAAGTACCTTGGAAAGATACACTATAACTAGTAACACAAATTGAGTCCAGAGAAGGGAACTGATTGGCTGGGTGACAGGAAGAGAAGTTAGACTTTTAATTAACATATTTTTGAATTTTGAGCTGTATGAATATTATTACCTATTTAAAAATGTAACTTTTTAGAAATAATAAAAAATTTTAGGCCAGGTGCGTTGGCTCATGCCTATAATGCTGGCACTTTGGAAGACCAAGGCAGGTGAATGGCTTGAGTTCAGGAGTTCAAGACCAGCCTGGGCAACAAGGTGAAACCCCATCTCTACAAAAAATATAAAAATTGGCTCAGCATGGTAGTGTGTGCCAGTGGTCCCAGCTATTGCAGGGGGCTGAGGTGGGGGTATCACTTGATCCCAGAGGTGGAGGGTACAGGGAGCCAAGATGGCATCACTGTACACTAGCCTGGGTGACAGAGCGAGACCTTGTCTCAAAAAAAATAAAAATAAAAATAAACAAAAATAAATTATAGTATGCCTGTGGTGGAATATATCATATATTTACTGTTCTCAGGTATACTTAATACATAAGAAATGATCTGAGATAAACTATAAAGTAGGGGGAGGAACAAAACTTACACTGAAGAGTAGTCATTTTGTTCCAAAAAATTTTTAATGTATTTTTGTATGCATAGAAATAATAATGACCGGCCAGACAGAGTGGCTCACATCTGTAATCCTAGCACTTTGGGAGGCCAATGTGGGCAGATCACCTGAGGTCAAGAGTTCAAGACCAGCCTGGCCAACATGGTGAAACCCCGTCTCTACTAAAAAATACAAAAATTAGCTGGGCATGATGGTGGGTGCCTATAATCCCAGCTACTTAGGAGGCTAAGACAGGAGAATCGCTTGAACCCAGGAGATGGTGGTTGTAGTGAGCCGAGATTGTGCCACTGCACTCCAGCCTGGGTGGCTGAGTGAGACTCCATCTCAAGAAGGAAAAAAAAAGAAACAATGATAATTACTTCTTGGTGCTGGGCTTATAGGTAGTTTTTTTCTTCTTTATACTCTCCTGTACTTTCCTAATTTTCTATAGTGAACATGTATTACTTTAATAATCAAGGTGGGGGAGACCACAAAAATAACAGCTAAAATAATCCTTGTTTTAATCTGTGAATAAATCATCCTTAATTACAGCATCACTGACCCTTACCTGACCATGACTGGTTGTTGGTTCTTCCTCCAACAAAAGTTTCTCTTTCAAGCTTTTAATTGGGCTTTCCTGGAAATCCTTGGTTTTTGAGTGCCAGTCAGATGCCCTAGACTCCTGCCTCTCCTCTTTGTCTTCATCTCCCATATCTTCTGAGATGCCTTCATTTTTTTCACTAGCCTGCTCTCCTTGGCCACATTCATTCTGGATCAGAGAAGGAGGTCTAGGTAACACTGGTTCCCCAAAACCTTTTTTTTTCAAGAGCTGCCTCTGAGCCATTTTCAGGCTCTTTTGATAAACCTCTAACTGGCAGAGAATGACCTTGGTATACTGGTTAGGGTCTACTCCATCAGGGCAGAATGGAATACCCCAGAAGTAGTGCACAGTGCCCCCAATGTCCTGGAGGCCTTTGGCATCTGCTAGGGTAGGCAGACAGTGCCTAGATGTGTCCCCCCTACCCTGGGCAGCTTTGAGAAAAGCACAACCCATCCCAGTACTTTCCTGTGGCTTCCCACACTGTGTGTGCTCAGCCAAATGGCCAGTACATCTGTCAAAAGATTTAACGTTCACATTCTCAAACACTGGCTGGTTTGACTGGTCCCAACTTCCTGAGCTGCCAGAGACCGGCTCCTCTTCAGTTTTTTCAGTGTGGTCCCAAGGCTCCTCTCTTTCCTCAGCCTCGTTTCCCTGACTGATATGTGAGCCTTTAAACAGTGATGGAGGTACCAGCTGCCATATGCCTGTAGGTATTTGAGAAAAAGTAGGGCTAAGGACAAACTTTTTAAAAAGGGCTTTATAAGCTATCACTTACCAAGAATTACATAATATGGGTTAAAAAGGCTTTTCTTTGAGTTTAAACAAAGGTTGCTTTTTCCTTGGAGATAAAAGTATGCTAGATCTTCTTATGATCTCAACTACTTCCTGATTTAACTTCTTTATTATCACCAAAAGGATCTGGGGTATTTCTGTATATCTACTCTCAGCATGAGATCCCTGTGGTACAGTTATACTTGATGAATGGAAGGAGTCAGAACAGGGAGACATGCCTTCAGTGATCCCAGAGTCTGCGGTTTTCTCTTGGTGGGACTGGGAAGACGGTCCAGTGGTCAGAGGTCGAGATCTGGTAGCAGAAGCATCAGAAGGCCGGCAACTCTGAAACAAGTGATCCCACACCAGACTAGGTTTATTATTAAAAGAATTATATATAAAGGGTCATAGGAAGGACAAAATGGGACGTCACTGTTCCTAAGAGTTTCTCTTCTCCAAAATGCAGATGCTCAATTTAATTTCACAGCATATACTGAATACACATTCAGTGTATTCAAAGTGCAGTGCAAAGTGTTGTACTAGATCACTATACTGAACACTTTACTAAAATAGTGAGGCAAATGGCATAAAGATGGTTCAGGATCTGCCTCTGGCAAGTATCCTTCACATTTAAAATATTTCAGGCCAGGCGCGATGGCTAATGCTTATAATCCCAGCACTTTGGGAGGCCAAGGCAGGCAGATCACCTGAGGTCAGGAGTTCCAGACCAGCCTGGCCAACATGGTGAAACTCTCTCTCTACTAAAAATACAAAAATTAGCTGGGCTACCATGGTAGCACACGCCTATAATCCCAGCTACACGGGAAGCTGAGGCAGAAGAAGTGCTCAAACCCAGGAGGCGGAGGTTGCAGTGAGCCAAGATTGCACTCCAGCCTGGGCAACAGAGTAAGACTCCGTCTCAAAAAAAGAAAAAAATCATTTCAGTTGTGCATATTCAAATGACAATTTAACATTATTTGATTATTTTTAAAAACTGCCTCTTTCTTCCCATTACCCACCTCTAGTTCTCATTTCCTTTGCTCTCAAAACACAAGAAATTAGCATGTTATCTTGCTGCCTTTTGGGTTCTTGGTATTCAGTAAGTCTTTTCAGAAGCTATCAACTTATAATTCTTTTCAACCATGAACTGAAAAATCCATGGGGTAGAAGAAAACTCTTTCATATAGAATTAACAAACATTTCAAATTGGATTAACCAACAATTCAACACAGACTTTAAAAAATTATTATGGAAATTTTTCTTAGGTGAAAACCCTATAAATGAATACATCTAGTTACTAATGCAACTACAACACCACAGAAGTCAAAAATATTGTTGACAAATCTCCACAAACTTTTGCAACATGGCATATTTACATTCAGGCTTTCAGCAATGGCTTTCCTCAAGAGCTCCTCTTCTTCTTCCTCCTGGCTGTTCACCTCCCTAGCTTCCTGCTCACTCATTTTCAGAGCCAGAGCAAACTGTTCTTCTTCTGTCATCTCTGTAAGAGGTTAGGAAAAGAGAGGGAGAGACACCACAAACACTGAATAAGCATGGAGGCAAGAAAGAGAATTATTAAACTTCTCAACTGAAGCACTACAAGACCACATAATATAATTTTATAATCTTATAAATGAGGAAAGCCCCCAACGGTAAGGTGTTGGCCAAGATAATTAGCAGCAGTTAACAAGAATCCTGGGTTAACTAGACTATAATCTCCCATAAGGGCAGAGTTTTTACCTATACAGTTCACTGTTATATCTCCAGCACATAAAGTGCCGGGCACATGGTACATAATAAATATTTGATAAATGAATAAACAGAGGAATTAATTCCCATTCTAGAGCTTTTTGCTAAATACCACAATGCTTTATGCTCAACATTTAACCAGAATAATTGTATTCTTCAGAATTCTCTGATTTACCCAGTAGAAAAGAACAACCCTAGTAACAAGAATGTGGTCTCCAAACACCATTTTCCAATAGAAGGAACTGTGGTACACTGAAGAAATGGCTGGTCCCAAGTCCAGAGCATGAAATGAACAAGATAGGCTAGAGTACTTGTCACAGATGTAAGCAAGAAATTTATTAGATACTACTAGAGTCATTTCAAAAGAACTTAGGAGCCAATTAAAGAAAGTCCTCACTGGCCAAAAACAGAACTGGAGTATCAATAAGGATAATAAATGCAGTGAATTAAACCACATAAAATATATTTAAATCTGTAAGTTCAGGCCAGGAGTGGTGGCTCATGCCTGTAATCCCAGCACTTTGGGAGGCCGAGGTGGGCAGATCATATGAGGTCAGGAGTTCAAGACCATCTTGGACAACATGGTGAAACCCCATCTCTACTAAAAATACACAAATTAGCCAGGCGTGCTGGTGGGCGCCTGTAGTCCCAGCTACTTGGGAGGCTGAGGCAGGAGAATTGTTTGAACCCAGGAGGCAGAGGTTGCAGTGAGCTGAGATAGCATCACTGCACTCCAGCCTGGCGACAGAACAAGATTCTGCCTTGAAAAGAAAAAAGTTAGCCAGGCATTTGTAGTCCCAGCTACTCTGGAGACTGAGGCAGGAGAATCCCTTAAAACCAGGAGGCAAGGCAAGATCACACCACTGCACTCCAGCCTGAGTGACAGAGAGAGACTCTGGTCTCACCAAAAAAAAAAAAAAAAAAAAAAAAAGAAGAAGAAAGAAAGAAAGATAAACCAGAGCCAGGTGCAGTGGCACGTGCCTGCAGTCCCAGCTACTCGGGAGGCTGAGGTGGGAGGATCACTTGAGCCCAAGAGTTCTGGGCTGTAGTGCGCTATGCCGATCGGGTGTCCACACTGAGTTAGGCATCAATATGGTGACCTCCGGGGAGAGCGGGGACCGCGAGGTTGCCTAAGGAGGGGTGAATCGGCCCAGGTCGGAAACAGAGCAGGTTAAAACTCCCGTGCTGATCAGTAGTGGGATCTCGCCTGTGAATAGCCAATGCACTCCAGCCTGAGCAACATAGTGAGACCCCATCTCTAAAAAAAAGAAAAAAAAGATAAACCAGAAACTAATGCAAACAATTACCTACAGGTGGTTGAGAACACAGTGAAAAGGACGAGGGAGGAAAATGACACTTCTTTGACTATACCTTTTTGTATAACTTTGACTTATGGAATCATGTAAATTTTAAACATTTTTTAATAATATGAAATCAGTAAGTATGAGGGATCCCTAAAATTGAATCCAAACATAAAAAATGCACACAACTGAATCTGAAATGACCTTAATGAAAACAACAATGTAACATATCAGAATTTCTAGGATGCAACTAAAGCCACATTTACAGGGAAATTTATAGTTTTACATGCTCGTATGAGAAAAGCAAAAGTTTAAAATCAGTAATCCAAGTTTCTCACCTTAAGAAGCTAGAATATAAAGAGTAAAATTAACCCAAGTAAATAGAAACAAAAAAATATACAAAGACCAGAAATAGAGAGAGATCCAAGATGGCCGATTAGCAACAGCTCAGGAATGTAGCTCCCAGTGAAAGCACAGAGAACGAGTGGACGCCACACTTTCTGACAAATTTTTGTTGCCCACAGACAGGGAGATTCCCGGCAGAGGAGCCACAAGGGTCGCCAGCGCGACTCTTTTGGCCGGCGCGGCGGTTTTGCCGGTGCCCCAGTGCGGCACTTCCCGGTGCGGAGTATACGGGATGGACGGGCTCAGCTGGTCCCATCCCCACAAGGAAAACAGCAATTGGAAGCGCTGAGGACGGAGAGTTTCACAGCAAGCACAGAGAACCCAGGAAGGTCCAGCTCTGTGGGGAAGGGGCGTCCGCCAAAGGAAAACTAAGAAACAGAAAAACTTCATCACCGGGCGGAGAGAGATCCAAGATGGCTGCGTAGCAGCAACTCAGGATTGTAGCCCCCAGTGAAAGCGCAGAGAGCAAGTGGATGCCGCAATTGCAGACGAATTTTTGATGCCCACAGACTGGGAGATTCCCGGCAAAGGAGCCACACGGGTCGCCAGTATGACTCTTTTGGCCAGTGCGGCGCTTCTCGGTGCAGCGTGTACGGGAGTGGATGCCCTTTTAGTCGGGCTCGGCCGGTCCCATCCCCACAAGGAGAACAGCAATTGGAAGTGCTGAGGACTGAGAACAAGCACAGCTGAACCCGGGAAGGCCCAGCTCTGTAGGGAAGGGGCGCCCCCCGAAGGAAAACTAAGAA
>CAUYQU010092904.1:0-35127 GCA_963574635.1 Cheracebus regulus | reverse complement strand
ATACCCATTTTTAGACCGCATTCTAGCCTGGGCAATAAAACAAGAATCCCATTCTCTCTCCCTCTTTCTCTTCCTCTTTCTTTCTCTCTTTCATTCTTTTTTTTTCTTTCTTTTGCTGTTTCTTTCTTTCTCCTTTTCTTTAAAAAAAAAAAAGATTAAAAAAAAGAAAAATGAGAATAAAAAAATAAATAAGTATGGTTTTCTGTCACATATGTAAAAAAAAGCATAGGATCCGTTGAACAGAAGTTCCCATATTAGGAAGGTGACATACAAAACAAAGGGCAATTTAATTGAGTTCCTTCCTTGCTGGGCTTGAAGAATTACTACTGGGTACTTATTTAAATAATTAAGTAATTATTTTATTCATTTTAAAATTTATTTTATATAATTTATATAAAAATATACTTTTATATTATATATAATAAACATTTTATAAAATTTATATAAATTTAATTTATTTAAATTATTAAATTATTAATTATATATTTTATATAAATGAAAGATTATTTAAATAAGTAAAATGAATATACAACTTATTTAAATAAATAATTTAAATAGTACCCAATAAGAAACTTTGAAGAGGTTGACAATTGTAAGCTAATAAATCCCAAAAGACCAAGCACATGATGAGCATATTCAAAAAGTATAATAAGCACTGTTCTAACAATTCTTAGACTATTTAATTCTATTAAGGAGCTCAACAGTGGCCACAGGATACCAGGCAGATTAGACAGGTTATAAATCACGAAGATCACAAAATGACCTAGTAGGCACTGAGGATGCCCAAAGGATCCTAGATTCCACCCAATGGGTACACAGAAAAAGCAGTGGGTTTCCGACACATGTTGGAAGGACATTCAATTGAGCACAAAACCAAAAAATATTTAGAAAATAATGTTTTCAAAAATCTTTTATCAGAAATGTTGAATTAAATACCTTATATGCTTATTCATGATACTTGAAAAAGAATTACAGAAGAACATTCTCAATCAAAAATTCAAACATCTGTCATGGTGTTCTGTGACTATCACTGTATACATTTTTCAGCAATGATTGTTGCCTACTATAGAGCAGTATTAATTGAGGCTAACAGAAATAAATTTGATCAATACATAGAGCACAAGTAACAGCAGCCAAAACGAAAAGTTGAAAGAAGTTCAGTAAAAGTACATACAATTTGGAGCTGAAAGTAAGGCTGACTAGAGTGGAGAATTTGGGCTACAAGAGGGGACTGCTACTCATGACTACAGAAAAGGAAGTGGAAGAGAAATTTTTCAAGTAAGAAGGTGAAGTCTGAGCTTACATACTTGCTACAATGACACGCAGTGAAAGTGTCCTAGCCCCTCCTTTCATCAGATGGGCAAATATAAGTTCTTCATGGGGTGTGTGTGTGTGTGTGTGTGTGTGTGTGTGTGTGTTAAGCAAGAAGTAGAAAATGTGTGATAAAGGCAAACTCTGGCAAGTAAATGTCAGAGTTAAATACCAGGGTTAGTCTAAGTTTCAAACTTTAACATCCAACTACTCAGTCCCATTTTTCTTGATTTAGGATAGGATAGGCCATTCATGACTCCATTTCCTTCTAGTGTCTTCCTGTCTAGTCCCTGCCTCATGATGGAAAGCTTAACACAAAGAAGACAAGGAAAAACAAAAAGGAGGTAATGAGGAAAACAAAATGATATGTAAACTGAACATACCCAACCCATTCCCATACTTTAGTCCCTTTAACATTATACCACAATATATGACCAAGAGTTGTAAAACATATCCTCCCTGAGCACCTGTGATTTGCTGCTCTATTAATCATAAAATAAAATTTCATGATTTCTCTCTTGCCATCAGACTTTAAGCAAATCATAACACATCTTAACAGCTTATTTTGAATGTCCCTACTGTGTTATGCATACAATGATCATTCTAAAACTATAGTAACACAAAAAGTGCTTTAATTAAAAGTATATTAAGTAAATACAAAACATTTCATAAATGTGCTATTTCATAAAATGTTTTTATAAAAAGGTTTACAGTAACACATAATAAAGTTTTTTCACTTCCAGTCTATCCTTTAATTGTAGCTGAAAAATGCTTTTAGTTTGAACTCACCCATCATGGCAAACAGCTCAACAATCTGAAAATTAGGAAAATGGTTCTCCCATCAGCATTCTTTATTACCTTAGAAGATAAAACAGATGAATATATTAATAACAGAAGATAAAACAGATGAATATATTAAGAAACAGAAAATGAGCCACGAAAAGAAAAAAATCAGTATACATAACACTAATGAGAAATATATAATATGAATATTCTACATATTTTGCTGAGGGAGGTGTTTTGTATTGGAGGTTGATCATGTAGGCACCCTTGCCTAACACATACCAAAAATCCAGATTCCCAGAAGAAAAGCAGGTATTCCACATAAACCATAGTGTTTGTACAAACCATTATCAGTTATCATTTAGGGAGGCTGGAACCCTCCTGAAATCCAAGTTCCCAGGTGTCAACCAAAGGCTGACCTCCAAAGCAGGCCTTCTAAAAATAAGCAATCAGGCCCACTATGTTAACTTTTTTTCTATATAAGCAGCAATAGGAAACTAATACATTGGTTTAAAAAACAAAACTGCATAAAGCAGGTATACAATATATAATGATAGGTATACATTATATAATGATATAATTCATATAATTATATGTGTTGCTAGGTATACAATATATAATGATATAATTCATATAATATTAACAGCACACAGGAAAGGGAAAAAAATAGAGTTACATAAAAGAAAGGTGTGTATGGCCAGGCATGGTGGCTCCCGTCATAATCCCAGCACTTTGGGAGGCCGAGGCAGGCAGATTGCTTGAGCCCAGGAGTTCAAGACCAGCCTGGCAAACACAGAGAAACTCCATCTATACAAAAAATACAAAAATTAGCTGGGCGCAGCAGTGTATGCCTGTAGTCCCAGCCACTTGGGAGGCTGAGGTAGGAGGATCACTTGGGTCTGGGAGGTTGAAGTTGCAGTGACCTGTGATCATACCGCTGCACTCCAGCCTGAGTGACACAGCAAGACTCTGTCTTAAAAAAAAAAAAAAAAATGAAAAATATGAGTGTCAACATGATACTATGAATGAAAAATTCCACAAACCTGACCTCATGTGATATGTCACAGTTAAAAGGCAAACGGACAACTCACAGTTTATTCAGCATCCCCCCAGGAGAAAAAAATACCCTCCCAGCCCCTTCCGCTGCAATATGCCTTTTCCATGCACGCCCAGATTCCCCTCATTAAAGAGGCATGCAAGGTAATAAAATAGAAACTTTGTTTCAGATACAAAATTATTTAAAATATCGTTGGTTAGTGCAGTGGCACACACTTATAATACTAGCAATTTGGGGGATGAAGGTGGGAGGATCATGTGAGCCCAGGAGTTTGAGACCAACCTGGGCAATATAGGGAGACTCCCATTCCTACCAAAAAAAAAAAAAAAGAATTAAAAAAAAACTGCCAGGTGTGGTAGTGCATGCCTGTAGTCCCAGCTACTTGGAAGGCTAAAGTGGAAGGATTGCTTGAGCCAGGGAGGTCAGGGCTGTGGTGAGCTATTACTGTACCACTGGACTCCAGTCTGTATGACAGCAGGGCAAGACCCTGTCTCGAAAACAATTTAAAAATTGTATAAAATTACGTTTAGCTATATGAGTAAGGTGTATATTAAACATAAAAGAATTTCATGTTTAGACTTGAGTCCCATTCCCAAGATATCTCACCATGTATATGCAATATTACAAAATATGAAAAAAATCCAAAAAACTTCTGGTCCCAAACATTTTGGTTAAGGAATACTAACCCTGAATATGTTGCCTACAACAAACAGGCTCTTATTTATTTATTTTTTGAGACAGGGTCTTGTTCTCTTTCCCAGGCAGAGGGGCACTGGCATGATCACAGCTCACTGCAGCCTTGATCTGCCAGGCTCAAGCAATCCTCCCACCTCAGCACCCCCGAGTAGATGGGACTACAGGTGCACACTATCACATCTGGCTGATTTTTTAAAAGGATTTTGTACAGTCTCACTATGTTACCCAGGCTGGTCTCAAACTCCTGGGTGAAGGTGATCCTCCCAGTTTGGCCTCCCTAAGTCCTGGGACTATGAACCACAGTGCCTGGTGCACACTTTAAATTCAAAGACAAAACAAGATAGAAAAAGATATACTATGCAAAAGTAGTCAAAATAGGCCTGCTGTGGCTATACCACTATCAAGCAAAACAGATGATGACACAAAAATTGTTGTGACAAAGGGCATTTTATAATGAAAAATAGCCAATGCATCAATAAGATATAGCACTTATAAACCTACATGCACCTAACAGAGTTGCAAAATACACAAAGCAAAAAATTATAAAATTCAAGGAAGAAACACATAATTCAAAAATAAAAGTTGGAGATTTCAATGCCCTGCATTCAATAATGGATAAAACAAGTAGGGAGAAAATTAGTGAGAAAATACAAGACTTATACAACGCTATAAAACTACTAGGCTTAACAGACGCTTACAGAACAATCAACCTCAAAACAGCAGAATACACATTGTTCTCAAATACATATACAACATTTTCCAAGATAGGCCAAATATTAAGTAATAAATCTCAGTAACTATATAGACTGAAATCATACAAAGTGTGTTCCCTGACAACAATGCTATGAAATTAGAAATTGGCAACATAAGGAAATCTGGAAAATTCACAAATATGTGAAAATTTAAAAACATACTCAAAAATAATCAGTGGGTCTATAGAAGGCATAAGAGAAATCAGAAAATACTTTGAGATAAACAAAAAAGAAAACACAACAAATCAAAACTTATTAGATGCAGCTAAAGATAAAATTTATAACTATAAATATTTATATTGACAAGATGTCAAATCAATAACCTAACCTTTGATCTTAAAATACCAGATGAACAATTTAAATATAAAACTAAAGGAATAAAGAGTATAAAATAAAAATACCACTGAAAATTTTAAAAAATCAATAAAACAAAAATCGGCCCTTTGAAAAGATCAAAACTAACAAACGTTTTGCTAGACTAACCAAAAAGAAAAAAGAAAAAAGAGGAAAAACACAAATAATTAAATTCAAGAATTAAAAAGGGAGCATTACACCAACCTTTCAGAAATAAAAAGGATAAGGGAATACTATGAACAACCATACATCAACAAATTAGATGACTTAGACGACATCAACAAATTAGATGACTTAGATGACATAGACAAATTGCTGAAAAGTAACAAACTGCCAACACTGACTCAAGACGAAATTAAGAATCTGAACAGACCTATAAAAAGTAAATAGGCTGAATTAGAAATAAAAAATTTATCACAAACAAAAGCCCTAGACAAGATGGCTTCAAACATTTACAGAATTTACAAAAACTGATAAAAAAAAAATTAGAAGGAACACTTTCCAATTCATTGTGAAGCCAGTATTACTCCAATACCAAAACCAGACAAAGCCATCACATGGTAAGAAAACTAAAGATCAATATCTCAGCAATATAAATGTAAAAATGCTCAATAAAACACTAGCAAACCTAAGCTAGAACATTAAAAAACAAATTATATACCACGCACATTTGGGATATATCCAAAAAAATCAAGGTCGATTTAGCATATAAAATCCAATTAATGTAATAAACCACATTAACAGAACAATGAACAAAAACCAGCTGGGAACAGTGGCTCACACTTACAATCCCTGAACTTTGGGAGGGTGAAGCAGGTGGATCACCTGAGGTCAGGAGTTTGAGACCAGCCTGGCCAACATGGTGAAATCCTGCCTCTACTAAAAATACAAAAATTAGCCAGGCATGGTGGCGGGCACCTGTAATCCCAGCTACTTGGGAGGCTGAGGCAGGAGAATCCCTTGAACCTGGAAGGCAGAGGCTGGCAGTGAGCCAAGATCACACTAGACCGCACTTCAGCCTGGGTGACAGAGCAAGAGTCCATCTCAAGGTGAAAAAAAAAAAATCCAAATGATCATCTCAAAACACACAGAAAATGCATGTGACAAAATTCAACACCCTTTTACACTCAAAAGATAACAAACAGAAAAATACATACTCAAGTTTATTATGGTAGAAAAACTTAATGGTGAAAAACAAGATACATTCTCACTAAGGCTAGGAACAATACAGGGATGTCCACTCTTGCCACTTCTATTTAATATTGTACTGGAGGCTCTAGTCAGAAGACGAGGAAAGAAAATGAAATAAAAGGAATCCAGATTGGATAAGAAGTAAAACTACACCCATTTGCAAGTGACACGATCTTACAGAAAATCCTAAGAAATTAACAAAAACAGTATTAGAACTAATAAACACATTCAGCACAGGTGCAGGACACAGAATCAACATACAAAAATCAATTGTATTTCTACACATTAGCAATAAACATTCTGGAAATAAAATTAAGAAATCAATTTCATTTACAATAGCATCAAAAAGAATAAAGTACTTAGGAAGGTATTTAACAACAACAAAAAAAATGCAACTTGTACCCTAAAAACTACAAAACACTGTTGAAAGAAAGTAAAGTAGACCTAAATATACAGAAAGACATCCTATATTCATGAATGGAAAAACAGTATTTTTAAGACAGCAATACTCCCAAAGTTATCTACAGAGAGAATGAAATCTCTATCAAAATTCCAATGGCTTCTTTCAGCAGAAATGAAAAGCTGATCCTTAAATTCATATGAAACTGTAATAGGCCTGAATAGCCACAATACTGAAAAAAAAAATTAAAGATGCTCAATATCATCTGTCATCAGGCAAATGCCAATAAAAATCAAAATGACACACCACCTCACATCTAGTAGGATGGCTATAATCAAACAGATAGGCAATGACAGGTGGTGAAGATGATGTGAAGAAATAGGAGCCACTGTTTCCACTCCTATTGTATATACCCAAGAAGACTGAAAGCACATAACCACATAAAACCCTGTACATTCAATGCAGCACTATTTATAAGAACCCAAAAGCAGAAATCCAAATGTCCACCAACTGATGAAGAGATAAGCATGTCATATATCCATATAATGAAATATTATAGGCCATGTGTGGTGGCTCACATCTGTAATCTCAGCATTTTAGGAGGCCAAGGCAGGTGGATCACTTGAGGTCAGGGTTTTGAGACCAGCCTGGCTAACATGGTGAAACTTCACCTCTGCTAAAACTACAAAAATTAGCCAGGTGTGGTGGCAGGAGCCTGTAATCCCAGCTACTCGGGAGGTTGAAGCAAGAGAATTGCTTGAACTTGGGAGGCAGAGGTTGCAGTGAGCTGAGATCGTGCCACTGCACTCCAGCCTGGGCAACAGAGAGAGACTCCAACTCAAAGGAAAAAAAAAAGAATGACAACAAATAAACATTATTCAGTCATTATAAAGAATAAAGTATTTGTCCATGTTCTAACATGGACAAACCTTGAATATATTATGGTAGGTGGAATAAGCCAGATTTTTAAAAAGCTCCAGATTCCACTTACATGAAATGTCTAGAAGAGCAAATCTACAGAGACTGAAAAGTAGATTAGTGATTTCCTAAGGTCAGGGTGTGAGAAATGGGGAATTACTGTGAGTGGGTATGAAGTATCTTTTGGGGGATGAGGAAATGTTCTGCAATTAGGCAGTGGCAATGGTTGCACAATTTTGTGAATAAATGAAAGATTACTGAATTGTAGTATTTAAAGGGGTGAATTTCATGGTATGCAAATTATATCTGAAAAAGAAAGAAAGGAAGGAAACAGAAAATAGAAGTGGAAGGTTCTATGAGCAACTAGAGATCATTTGCTCACCTAAGCAACAGCCTCAGGTCCAGTCAATAGCTGCCTACAGAAATTCAGGCTCAGTATTATCAGATATGCTGATTTTTCAAAAAGACCTAATCCAAATTTTAATGTGAGATCTCCCCAATTTCAAATATTTGCAACTAATTCAAATTTTTACAAAAACCACCACATTCTTGCATGCTGCCATTCTGTAACCACCGACAAAAACTTTCATTTCTTTTTAGTTATAATATTATTTTCAAATGTCAAGTAACATTAAGGAATTATCAAAGAAAAAATGTAGAGCTGGGAGTGGTGGCTCACACCTGTAATCCCAGCACTTTGGGAGGCCGAGGTGGGCGGATCATGAGGTCAGGAGTCTGAGACCATCCTGGCCAACATAGTAAAACCCTATCTCTACTAAAAATACAAAAATTAACTGGGCATGGTGGCACTGCCTGTAATCCCAGCTACTGGAGAGGCTGAAGCAGGAGAATTGCTTGAACTGGGACCTGGGGGGCAGAGGTTGCAGTGAGCCAAGATGGCGTCACTACACTCCAGCTGGGCTAGAGTGAGACTCCATCTCAAAAAAAAAGAAAAGAAAAAATGTAAAATGTATTAACACAGAATATAACATAAAACATGAAAGTGTCCCTTTATTTTTTGAGACAGGGTCTCACTTTGTTGCCCAGGTTAGAATGCAGTGGCACGATCACCACCCACAGCAGCCTCAACTTCCCTGACTCAAGTGATCCTCTTGCCTCAATCTCCCAAGTAGTTGGGACTACAGGTACATACCATGCCTGGCTAGTTTTTTGTTTGTTTGTTTTTTGATATGGAGTCTCACTGTGTTGTCCAGGCTGTCCTCAAACTCCTGGGCTCAAATAATCCTCCTGCCTCAGCCTCTCAAAGTGTTGGGATTACAGGCATGAGCCACCCAGCCTAGCCTCAGGAAAGTGCTCCTTTCATCATGCCATTTCCCAGGGCAACCACTATATTACCTCAGTTTTTAGGGTCTATTTGTTTAAATCCTAAACAAATTTTAAAAACCCAGTTTTCAGGACTTTTAATCAAGACAAATATAAGACCAAATTTTATCATCTGAGAGGAAAACACCTAGTCTAAATATCTTATTTTAAAATCTGAGGGCCAAAACGATAACTTATAAAGTTGGACAAAGCTAAAAAATGAGTATCTATTTCTTATTTCTCACTCAAGTAAACTTTCCATAATACTATATCACTCCAATTTACCTTTTAAGGAAACAGCTGTACATATGCAAACAGAGAAAGTCACAAAGTGGTTGGGAAAGTTTTACTTAGTATATTCTCTTTCAATAAAAATTTAAATTCTCAACCAAATTTTTCAGGTGTTTTTTTGGTTTGTTTTGTTTTTGAGGCAGGGTCTTGCACTGTCACCCAGGCTGATGTGCAGTAGTATTATCACGGCTCACTGCAGCCTCAACCTCCCAGGCTCAAGCAATTCTTTCACCTCAGCCTATAGCATGTGCCACTATGCCCAGCTAATCTTCTGTAGAGGTGGAGCTTTGCCATGCTGCCCAGATGTTTCTAAGTACCAATTCCCACCGCATGGCTGAGGAACCAGA
This sequence comes from Cheracebus regulus, assembly GCA_963574635.1. Lineage (NCBI taxonomy): Eukaryota > Metazoa > Chordata > Mammalia > Primates > Pitheciidae > Cheracebus > Cheracebus regulus. The sequence goes on along the minus strand of CAUYQU010092904.1, from coordinate 25,704 downwards.
ATATGGCTGAGATACAGCTGATTTAGAGGAGACACTTGTAAAAAGAGCCTAAAACATCTCACTGAACCAGAAATAAAGTACATAAAGACTATGGGGACATGTCAAAAGGCCACAGGAACAGCTTGAAGGGGATTCCACTAACCAAATACGGGACAATTTGAGCATGAAAATAAAAATAATGTTGGATTCAATGCCCACTAAATTAAAAAATGAAACCATGAAGTTGGGCACAATAGTTGTAATTTCAGCTACTCAGGAGACTGAGACAGGAGGATCACTTCAGCCTAAGAGTTTGTATCCCACCAGGGATACAAGATCCCATCTCCAAAAAAAAGAGGGAGGGAGGAAGCGACAGAGGGAGGGAGACAGGGAGGGAGGGAGACCAACCATGAGTCCATAAGAACAAAGATAAACAAATAGATCAATACTGGGAGGAAAAGAAAGCTTTTTCTTATGGTAGAATGTCAACTAATAAATGTAATAAAATTAGAAAGACCACCATTTGGCAATCATCAATAGAAATAATTCAGTAATAGTAGTAATTCAACCAAGAAAAATCAATGAATGCTAAAGCTAGTGGATGAAAAGTGTAATGAGGAATGAGCTACTTAATTTCAACATACCATCTCCAAAAATAATCATTCCTACTCAATTTTCAAAAAGAAAAAGAGAGTACCTTTTTTAGTGTAGAAACCCAGCAGACAAAAAAAAAGCTTAGTCAAGTGATCCACGTTAAGATTATCAATAATAGGCAAATTAAAATCATGTACCTAACTGGCCTGACTTCAATTTTTAAAAATTAAAAACATTGTGCCACCTGATAAAATACACTGAGAAGAATACCACATCACCTCTGTGATACTGCTGCCAAAAACTGACAATCTGAATAGATTCATAGGGACGCATTAGACAAATCCCAATTGAGGAATGAATAGTCTAAGAATTAACTGTTCTGTAAACCTCAAAACTGTCAAGATTATGAAAGTCAAGGAAACATTACGGCTGTTCTGAATTGAAAGGCATCAAAAAGATACAACAACTAAATGCAAATGATAATCCTGAGTGAATTATTTTCCTAAAATGAGTATTACTGGGACTACTGGCAAAACTTGAATGGGTTCTGTGGATTAGATGATACCATTCTATCAATGTTAACCTTCTGATTTTGACAGTTGGATTCTGGGTATGTAGGAAAATGTCCTTACTGATAGCAATTACAAACTAAAATGTTCTGGGGTGATAGGACCTAATGTTAGCAAGTTACTCTCAAATAATCAAATTTCTTTATACTGGTTTTGCAACTTCTGGAACTTAAAATTATTTCAGAAGAAAAAAATTTAAAAACAAAAGCAAAGTGAAAAAATATATATATTCTTCTCCAATCTTCTCTATCAAGAAGGTTCTCTATTTTTCCAACTGCTCAAAACAAACATTTTGAGATAGCCTTGATTCCTCTCATGCTCTCACCTCATATTCCAATCCATTAGCAAATCCCATTAGCTTTTCCTTAAAAATATATACCTCTATCACTACTCAAAGCCATAATCATCTCTTGCATGGATTACTGAAATAACTTTTTATCTGATCAACCTGATTTTACTCCAAACTCTAATATAACTCATTTTCTATACAGCAAAAAGGATCATCCTTTTAAAAAGAAAGTCAGAGAATGTTAATGCTCTCTCTCAGAAAGTATTGGTAGTTTCTCGTAACACTGTGAATAACTTCCAAAGTCCTTGCCATGGCTTACCTCATATAATCTTGACTTCACTACTTCTCGTTTTTTTTTTGTTTTTTTTTTTCTTGTTTGTTTTTGAGACAGGGTCTTGCTCTGTCACCCAGGCTGGAGTGCAGTGGCACAATCATGGCTCACTGCAGCCTTGACCTCCTAGGTGCAAGTGATCCTACCACCTCAGCTTCCATGTGCCACCATGCCCAGCGAATTTTTGTATTTTCTGGAGAGTCAGGGTTTTGCTATGTTGCCTAGGCTGGTCTTAAACTCCTGGGCTCAAGTGATCCACCTGCCTTGCCTTGACCTCCTAAAATGCTAGAATTACAGACATGAGCCACTGCGCCCGGCCAACTTCCCTACTTCTTAATGTTATACTCTACTACAGTTAAGGTTATACTACAAAACACTGCTATTTCCACCAAGACCATCCCCACCACCACACACACACCAAAAAAGCCCGTTTAAATACTGGTAAGGTAAAAACATAAATGTCCATTCCTGCTTCCATGGCAATGCGCTCTCACGATTCTCCATTCTCCACCCCACTTCCCACAATCTCACCTTAGTCTGCCTCAGAATCTCCTCTTCCTTGCCTGGCTATTAAATGCCGGTGTCATTTGAAGTTTCATTCTCGCACTACTGCTCTTTTCATTCTATTGAGTCTCTTGAAGAAACATCACCTATAAACTAACCCTCAAATCTATATCTCCAATCCAGACAGAGCTAAGCTTCAAATTCCAAACTATATAAAACTATTTGTTAGACATTTTAATCCTTGGCCACATGCTTAGGATGGCAAAGCAGTTAAGTTAAAAAAACAAAAAACAAAAAACAGTACATGATGACTATCCTGAGTCTTCAGAATGATCATATGATAAAAATAAATCCCTCATTTGGTAACCCCTTGTATTTATTATACATAGCCAAATATACTTCCTAATTTAGTGAAATACTGAGATAAGGCTCTGGCAATGAATGACTCCTTGATTTTATCTCTTTCACATATAAGATTTCGTCATGTTTGTCAGACTGGAAACCTCAAAATTGACAAGACACTGGGTAGTGTACTCAGAAGGGTTTGGTCTCAAAAGTAGAAAAAAATTATACTAAACTAAATGCTGCTCTGGTTCTACCTAATGAAACTTAACAGCAAGGCGCAAAGGATCTGCTTCCAAGTAATTTAACTGCCTCCCAAAACATATAAGAATGCAAAAATGTCCAGTGCCCAAAAAGGTAGAATTCATAACAGATCGAATTAAATCAAAAAGTACCAAATAAGAAGAGAGGCAGGAAAATGTGAGCCAATCAACTAATAATAACAGACCCAGATATGACACAAATGATACAATCAGTACAGATGTCACAACAGCTATATTCCATATGTTCAAGGAGATAGAGGGAAGATGTTAAGTAGAGGCATGGAAGATGCTTTTTAAATGAAATTCTTATAGATAAAAAATGCCTAAGATGAAAATTACACTGAATGAAATAAATGACAGTAAATCAGACATTGGAGAAAAAGATTAGTAAACACAATAGAAATTATAAAAAATAAAACAGATAACTACAAAAAATGAACAGAGTATAAGCAGGCACTAAGACAAGCTGAAAGAAGCCGAATATACATTCAACTGAAGTCCCCAAATGACAGCAGGGTAAGATAGAATGTATACTTGAAGAAATGCCATAATTGTTTGAAATTTGACAGAAACTACAAACCCATAGATCCAAAACTCTCAACGAACCCAAGGCACAAAAAACTTGAAAAACACTTTACCAAGGTGCATCACAAACTGCTTAAAAGACATATTATACACACAGAAATAGAAACAGGATGACAGCAGACTTTCTGATCAGTAATAATGCAAGCCAGAAGACAGAAAACAACATCATTAAAGTAAAGGTATACTGCAGAGATATTGCAGGTTCAGTTACAGATGATGGCAATAAGGCAAATATCACAATAAAATGAATTCGTTTGTTTCCCAGTGCATATAAGTTATGTTTACAATAATGTGTAGTCTATTAAGTATGAAATGGCATTATGTCTAAAAAACAAATGTATATACCTTAATTAAAAATTATATATTGCTAAAAGAATGCTAAAGAACGTCTGAGGCTTCAGAGTTATAATCTTTCTGCTAGTGGAGGGCCTCCATATTGATGGTCCTAAGGATGGTGGTGGTTGCTGAAGGTTGGGGTGACTGGGGCAATTTCTTAAAACAAGACAACAGTGAAGTCTGCTATGTCAACTGACTTCTCCTTTCTTTGTTAGAGCAGAAAGATTCTACTCTAACATTCAATGCTGTTTAATAACATTTTACCCAACACAGAACTTTTTTCAAAATTGGAATGAATCCTCCCAAACCCTTTATCAACTGAGTTGCTAAATGCTGCTTTACCAACTAAGTTTATACAACATTCTAAATCTTTTGCTGTCATTTCAGCGACGTTCAGGGCATCTTCCCCAGGAGCAGATTCTATCTCAAGAAGCCACTTTGTTTGCTTATCCACATGGAGCAACTTCTCATCCATTCAAATTTTATTATGAGACTGCAGCAATTCGGTCTCATTTTTAGGCTCCACTTGTAATTCTAGTTCTCTTGTTGTTTCCACCAAATCTGTAGCTACTTCCTCCACTGAAGTCTTGAACCCCTCGAAGTTGTTCATGAGGGCTGGAATGAGCTTCTTTCAAACTCCTGTTAATGCTGATTTTTTGACCTCCTCCCATGAATCACCAATGTTCTTAATGGCACTTAGAATGATGACTCCTTTCCAGAAGGTTTTCGACTTACTTTGTTCTGATCAATCAGAAGAATGATCAGTGTCTATGGCAGCTATAGCCTTACAAAATGCATTTCTTTTTTTTTTTTAGTTTCACAGTGCATATAAAGTTATGTTTATAACATACTATAGTCTATTATGCGTGCAATGGCATTACGTCTAAAAAATGTACATACCTCAATTTAAAAATCATTTATTGCTAAAAAACATGCTAAAGAACATGTGAGCCTAGCTTAGGCCAATTTTTTATTAGCCTAATTTTTAATTTTTAGTTTTAAAGACAGTGTATCACTATTGCTCACACTGGTTGCAAACTCTTAGCCTCAGGTGATCCTCCCAGTTTAGCATCCCAAAGCGTTGGGATTACAGGGGTGTAATTCTTCAACTATAGTGCTGGGGAAATTGAACTATCATATGCAGAAGAATGAAACTGAACAGTTATGTCTCACCGTGTACAAAAATCAACTTCAGATAGATAAAGGAGCTAATGTAAGATGTGAAATTATCAAACTACTAAAAGAAAACCTAGGGAAAACTCTTTTGGACATTGGTCTAGGCAAAGAATCTGTGACTAAAACCTCAAAAGCACAGGCAACAAAAACAAAAATAGACAGATGGGACTTAGTTGAACTACAAAGCTTCTACACAAAAGAAATAATCAACAGAGTAAACAGACAACCTACAGAGTGGGAGAAAATATTTGCAAACTATACATCCAATAGGGACTAATATTCAGAATTCACAAGGAATTCAGAAAATTCACACACACACAAATAAAATAATGATCCCATTAAAACATGGGCAAAGGACACAAACAGACATTTTTCAAAAGTTGTTTGACAAAACAATGGCAAGATCTTTAACTACCCATAAATTGGGCAAAATGCCATGTTCATGGATCAGAAGACTCAATGTTGTTACAATGGCAATTCACTCCATATTGACAAACAGATTCAATGACATCTCAAATAGCATAGCATGGGAGGCAATACTGTGAAAACCAAAAAGCTGACTGTAAAACTTACACTGACAGCCTGGGCAACATAGCAAGAATTCTTATCTACAAAAAAATTAAAAATTAAAATTAAAAAATCAGCTGGGCATAGTGGCATGTTCCTGTAGTCCCAACTGCTCAGGAAGCTGAAGCAGGAGGATCCCTGAGCCCAGGAGTTTGAGGCTGTAGTGAGCAATGATCACACCACTGCACTCCAGCCTGGGCAAGGGAGGGAGACTCTGTTGAATATGGAAAAATAGAATAGAACAGAACAGAATAGGAAATGTGAAGGACCTAGCAATTATAAAACAAGTTTGAAAAAGAAGAAAGAGAACTTAAATTACGTAACTTCAAGACTTATAAAGCTACAATAATCAAGACAGCATGTTAATGGCATAAAGGTAGACAAATGGTTAATGAAACACATTATCTAGAAACAGACCCATATATACTGGCCAGTTAATTTTTTTAAAGGGTTAATGTTATTCATTGGAGAAAAGATAATCTTTTCTATCCATTATGGTACAACAGATGGATACCTCAGCCTTTACCTCATAACATACAAAAATTAACTCAGAACAGATCATAAACCTAAATAATAAGAGCTAAAACTATAAAACTTGTAGAAAAAAATTACGGTTACCTTAAGTTTGGCAAAGACTTCTTTGTATTTTTTAAATGGTGTCTTTTGAAGAACAAAAGTAGAGTACAAATCTTAAAAGAAAAAAATGCACTGAATTTCAAAAATTAAAAACGTTTGCCCTTCAAGAAACACCATAAAAAAATAAAAACACAAGCCATAGACTAGGAGAAAATATGTACTAAACACACACCTGACAAAATATTTGTATCTAGAATATGTAAAGAACTCTTACAACACAACAAAAAAAGACAAACATAAGATTAGGACATGCACTTCACCAAAAAGACATAAGGATGGCAAATAAAGCCATGCTCAGTAAGATACTCAGTATCATTAGTCATTACGGAAATGCAAATCAAAACCACAAGATTACAAAAGACTAGCCATCCAAAATGGTGTTAAGGATGCTGTGCAACTAAAATGCTCATGCACTACTGTTTAGATTATCAAATGGTACAACCACTTTGGAAAGTTTGGTAGTTTGTTATAAAACTAAACATACTCTTACCACATGAACCAGTAATCATGCTTGATATTTACCCAAATGAGTCAAAAACTTACAACTACACAAAAACCTGTGCATGTATTGTACTAGCAGCTTTATTCACAATTGTCAAAACTTGGAAGCAAGACATCCTTAAGAAAGTGAGCAAATAAACAAAGTGTTGCATATCCATACAACAAAATATTAAGAACTAACAAGTCACAGAAAAGACATGAAGAAATCTTTAATGCTTACTAAAAATGAAAGAAGCCAATCTGAGGATGGGCATGGTAGCTCACACCTGTAATCTCAGCATTTTGGGAGGCCAAGGCAGGTAGATCACCTGAGGCCAGAAGTTTGAAACCAACCTGGCCAATGTGGCAAAACTCATCTCTACTAAGAATACCAAAATTAGCTGGCCGTGATGGTGCATGCCTGTAGTCCCAGCTACTTGGGTGGCTGAAGCAGGAGAATTGCATGAACCCTTGAGGCAGAGGCTGCAGTGAGCCTAGATCCCACCACTGCACTCCAGCCTGGGTGACAGAGCAAGACTGTCTTAAAAAAAAAAAAAAAAAAAAAGGGCTACAAACTACTGAGTCCAACTATATAACACTCCAGAAAAGGCAAAACTACGGAGACAGTAAAAAGATCAGTGGCTGCCTAGCGTTCGGGAGGAGGGGAACAGGGATAAACAGGTGAACCACAGAGAATTTTTAGGGAAATGAAATAATTTTGTATGATATTGTAACAGCAGATATACATCAATGTACTTAATTTGTCAAAACTCACAGAATGTACAACAATTAATTCTAATGTAAGCTATGGACTTTGGTTTACAATAATGCTTCATTACTGGCTCATCACCCATAACAAACGTACATAATCCAAGATATTAATAACAGGGGAAACTAGGAGGGGAGTTAGGAGGATGACAGTACATATGGGAACTCTCTACTTTCCCCTTCATCTTTCTATAAACCTAAAACTGCTCAAAAAAATAAACTTCCCTCCATTTCACCTTCAAAGAGACAAAAAAACAAAATGAGATTTTAGAAGACTGGCCATCTGAAGTGTTGGCAAGGATGCTGTACAACTTAAACACCATACACTGCATTGGTGAGAGTGTTAAATGGTACAGTCACTTTAGAAATGTTTGGCAACTTTTTACAAAGGTAAACAGATACCTGATATGGTTTAAATCTGTGTCCCCACCCAAATCTCATGCTTACATATAAATCTCAATGCTGAAGCTGGTGGGAGGTGACTGCATCATGAGATGGTTTCTAACGGTTTAGCACCATCCCCCGACTGCTGTTCTCCTGATGGTGTTCTTGAGATCTGGATGTTTTAAGTGTGTGGCACCTCCCCTCCACTTCCTCCAGCTCTGGCCATGTGAAGTGCTGGCTCCCTCTTCACCTTCCACCATGATTTTAATTTTCCTGAGGCCTCCTCAGAAGCTGAGCAGATGCCAAAATCATGCTTTCTGTAAAGCCTGCAGAAGTGTGATCCAATTAAACCTCTTTTCTGTATACATTATCTAGTCTTGGGTATTTCTTTATAGCAGTGTGAGAATGGACTAATACACCTACCATACAACCCATCTATTCAATGCCGAGGTATTTATTCAGGAAAAATGAAAGCATACATCCACACAAATATACTTGTACACAGATGTTCTTAGCAGATTTATTTGTAATAGTCCAAAAGTGGAAACCCGAATGTCACCAGGTAAATGGTTAAACAAATTGTGGTATAGCCAGACAGTGAAATAAATAATATTCAGCAATAAAGAGAAACAAACTATTGATACATGCAACAATATGGATGAAGTTCAAAATAATTATGCTGAGTGAAAAAGCCAGACTCTTTCCCAATTCAAAAACATGTACACTGCAGGACCCCATTTATATAAAATTCTAGAAAAGGCAAACTAATTTATGGTGACAGAAAGCAGATCACTGGTTTGAAAAAAAAAAAAAAAGGCAGATCTCATTGGTTATCTAGGAAAAATGGATAGAGGCAAGATATTGAGGAATCACAAAAATGCCTGAACAAACTTTCAGAGATGATGAATATGTTCACTACCTCATTTATAAATGCCAAAACTAGGGGTGACAGTTTGACAGTTATATGCATATGTCAAAATTTACCATAATTATATACTTCAAATGTGCAGTTTATTGTATGTTAGTTATCTCAATCAAGTTATTTTAAAAATTTATTCTTTAATGCTATTAGCTTTGCAACTCTGATCACTGATTTTAGGCCAATTTATGAATCACACCACAAATCTCATTACCCTGCAGACATCTTTGCTTTTGACTTTTAAAAACGATATTACTTAAACTGCTATTTACTTTATATGCCAGACTGTAAATGAACTGACTTTTTAAAAATAAAGTTAAATCTGTCATTACTGGTTGGATATATCGTAATTGCAAGTATTCAAAAATTCTAAAGATAATTTCAAAGAAGTATTTCCCTTGTAAGATTCGTCACCTCTGAGAAAAACTGGGTGGCTGCAGGTAGAGGGAATCGAGGAGAGGGTTTTAAGACCTTTCACTGTGTATCTTTTCAAATATATTGAACTTTGCACCATATTATTTACTCAAAACCATATAAAATTCAAATTTAAAGGGAATTTTAAAAGTGTTCTCCCAACATTTTAATAATTTAAGAGCAACAATAAATATAGAGCCTCCTAGAATTAATAAAGGAAATACTTCCATAGATGCAATAATTTTAGCTAAGTTTTAATAACTTAATAGCCATACCACATAGGTAATCTCAAATTGGTTGAATGATCACACTCCACATAAAGTAACAGTCATTTGTAAACAGGCCTGCACGTCCTCAGAAAGGCACAGAAAAATCTAATTTCCATCTAGTGGTCCCTGCGGTCCTAGTAATTATCATATTTGAGATGTCTTTGCTTCCTTTCTCTTATCAAGTTTTTTAAAGGTCTTTTAGTTGATAAAATGTTTTATCATTTCTTGAATTAGTATTTCAAAAGAATGTGCAGCTTATTTGGCAAATAAATTTTAGTTTTTGATATTTCCTTAGGATGCAAAGTACTGTTTTTTAGAATGTTTTAGACTCACGCAGGGACCTACCTGGGTTCAAAACCTAGCTGTAATTATAGGTGACTCTCAGCTGCTACAAACCCATGTCCTTGTTTACGAAATGAGGATAGAAGAGACTACTTGACAGGTTTGCTTTAAGTACTGAATAAGATAATATATAACACCTAACACAAATACCTGACATAGAGATTCTTATTTAACAGATGTCAGTTCCCTAACTCTTCCTCCAAACAGCTCAGTGTTACAGGCAATATTCAATTCTAAACAGCAAATTCTGATATTTCTCCTTTTTAAGGTATTACACAGACAATGTATTTGTAATTTTTAACAGATCCCTTCTTGCCCATCCACACTTTCCTCTCAATGGGTCATGTTACCTACAAAAATAAAGACAGCAAGCAGAGCTCAGATTGTGGAAGCAGACTGCTTGGAACTAAAATTCGTATTTGCCACTTACCAGGTGTGTGACCCCAGGCAAATGATTTAATCTTTCTTTGCCTTGATTTCCTTGTATCATGGAGATTCATGGCACAATAGCATCTCAAGATTGCTATGGGAATTAAACAAGTTAATGTATGTTAAATGCTTAGAAAGAGCCTGGCATATAGTAGTAATTATGCAAATGTTTGTTAAACAAAATTAATTTGATATATACTTAGGGGTTCCCCCAATTCCACTTAGTTCTCAATACTGAGAATGCTGGGGAATTTGCTTTAAATGTTTACAAATGTTTACAATTCTTATTTTTTTTCAACATTAGATTATTTTAAAGAGGAAAGAAGGTAGTGGTTAGAACAAATTTAGACTTAAAAAAAATTCTCAAATCTGCACCCCAACTGTTGATGGTATCCATCATCAGACATTAGAAAAAAAGCAACAACCCATAATTGGCTTACCAAAAACATCAGTCAACCATTTATGGACGATAATTAGCAACAATGGCTCTCCCTCTCTGTGCCATGGTTCCTCTGGAAAATGGAGACAACTGTATCTACTTTATATGATTGTTACAAGCTTTAAATATTATTGTAAAACACTTAGAACAATACCAGAGCATAGTGAACATTTAAAAAATAGCTAACAGTTCAGGATCTGAGCCCAATCCTGGACAGAATCCACTTTTACACACCACAGTTGGACCTCCCTATCTATATATTCCGCATGTGTGGATTCAACCAACTCTAGATAAAAAAAAAAAAATTTAATTAAAAAAAATTGTGCATCAGTAAAAAAACAAAAAAACGCAATGTAACAATTTACATAGCACTTACATTGTGGTAGGTATTATCAGTAATCAAGAGACAATTTAAAGTCTAGGAAGGATGTGTGTAGGTTACATGCAGATACTACACCATTTTATGAGAGACATGAGCATCTGGGGATTTTGGTATCTGTGGGAGTCGAGGTTCTGGAACCAATCCCCCACAGATAATATACTCAAGGGACGACTGTATATTATACTGCCTCTTATTGTTTATTTTTTCAACCAACATTTAACACATTCTTGCTGTGTGCCAATATGCTTTCCTCACCAATCTTGATTTTAAAAATGACAAAATGCTAAAAATCTAAAAATTAAAGATCCTTCCAAAGTAAGCAGAACTTTTACCTTAATACTTTATTAATATAATAAAACTATGACCAAGGCTTCAGTCAAAATTAGCTCATACTGAACAAAATATTCATATTTTGCTGGTAGGTGTTTAACACTTTCTATTGCAAAACTCATCAATGATACCAAACATAGTACTTTTCAGTCAGAATTCTGAAGTCAGCACATGGTGCCAGAACCTCAAACTTCAACAAAAAACCCAAGACTAGCCAATTCTCTTTAAATCAATTCCTGTAATCCCCTTCATTCCATGATTTGTAAAAATGTTATTTGTGTACCTGGTTGTCTTCATTATACAGGAAGATCCTCAAGGACAGGAAATATTACTTTTTAAAAATGTATTTACTTACTTATTTTAGAGATAGAGTCTCACTCTGTCACCTAGCCCGCCTCAAGCAATCTTCCTACTTTAGCCTCCTGAGTAGCTACAACTACAGGCACACACCACCATGCCTGGCTAACTTTTCAATTTTTAGTAGAGACAGGGTCTTGCTATGTTTCCTAGACTGGTCTTGAACTCCTGGCCTCAAATGATCCTCCTGTCTCAGCCTCCAAAGTACTGCTATTATAGGCATGGGCCAGGAAACATTACTTAGGTATCACTGTATCTCCCACAGCACCTAACAGCACTTTGCACATAGCTAGCCTATTATCAAACATCTTAAATAAACAAATCACAAAACTGACTCTCCTTAAAACCATAACATATTAATATAGCACACATCTGTGTGTTATATCTGCTTTTCTCAATCTAACCTATCTGCTTTTCTCAAAGGACTTGTTATTAATAGAGCCCCCTTCCTGGTCCTTGATTTCTGCTCATCCCTTGAATGTCCATCTCCCTCTCCTCTTTAGTAAATCTTACTCCTAATTTGCATCTCAAAACAACTTACCCACGAAACCATTCCAATAACCAAAAGCAGCAAAGAGTAGGAGTCAATAGGTTCTGAGCTGTACTATGAAGTGTTGCATGTGCCTCAATGATAGCTACTTTCTGTCTCTGTGCTGTCTGAAATGCTTCCTTTTTTCTACTTGTCCAAACTAACTTTTAAGGGCCCAGCTTAAGCCCTCCCTGTCCTCTTCACCAGGTCATCTTTCCATCTATAAATGATAATGAAAAAGAATGATCATCTGTGGACCGTCAGACGATGTCCTAGGCATTTCACATACATTACCACCTAACTCTACCTACACTGGAATGACAGCACTTGCCATCTCTCCATTTATCACACAGTCACCTTTTGGAAAGGTTATTACCTCATAAAAGAGTTTCCTAACTATTCCATATTTTCACATGTGCTCCCTGCCACTAGACTACAATAATCTCAAATATAGGAACCATGTCTTCTACTTTATTCTACACTTATCTTCTCTCTTCCCAGAAACAAGTAAAAACTGACTTCATCTTAGATTGGAGATCTCTTCCCAAAGACTAGTAAGAAATAGTATTGACTCACATTTTTCCCATTGGCTTCCATGTAATAATTTTCAAAAATAATTTTCGAAAAACTTTTCCACAGAAAACACTGTCTCCGTGGGAGGGCTGTTCACAAATACTTGTTTTTATCCTTCTGAGCATATGGAAAGATTGAATTTCCCCATCCTGTTTATATCCCAAGCACAGCCAAGAATCTTCCTTTGGCCAGAGCTGGTGGGTCCAAGTGGTGAATGTTTCTTCCAGGTAAAAAGTTTTAAAAGCCAGAGTGTAGTTTGATATAGTGTCTTCTCCCTCTGTCCTAATTAACCAGTAATGTTCCGTACAATAGCTGCTCCTAAGTGAGATCCCAAAGCAGGACCCAAAATAAGGATGGCAAAAATGTTGAGCTCAGCCCCCAGCTGACCCTCAATTAATACATGGCATGAGCAAAACATATACCTTTTGTTGTTTTAAGCCACTGAGATATTGGAGTTTTTGTTCATAGCCTACTCAGAATGATAGAAAGTCTACAACTAGTTAAATATCATGCTGATGCCAGGTGTGGTGGCTCATGCCTACAATCCCAGCACTCTAGAAAGCTGAGGCAGGAGTATCACTTGAGCCCAGGAGTTCAAGACCAGTCTCAGCAATATAGAGACCCTGTCTCTACAAAAATTTAAAAATTAATTAGGTGTAATAGTGTGCTTGTAGTCCCAGCTACTCAGGAAGCTGAGGTGGGAGGATGGCTTGAGCCTGGGAGGTGGAGGCTGCAGTAAGCAGTGATCCTGCCACTGCACTCCAGCCTGAATAATACAGAGAGATCCTGTCTCAAAAAAAAAAGAAAAAAAGAAAAAAAGAAAAGAAAAGAAAGGAAAAGAAAAGAAATAAATCGTATGGAAAATACCCAATGTTCACTCTATTCAAGAAATTGAAATAAATTCTTTATGGATATTAAACACTCCCACATTTTTACTTCTCCTAGAGATCAGAAAAATGAACCCACTTGTATGAATTTATTTAAAATAGACGAGTTTATTGTCATCCGACTGAAAAGGATACGTAATACAAATAAAGAAAATAATTCAAGTTTACCCAAATATTTATCAGAACTCTAACTTAGCAATTATAAAAGACATGTGATGAGAATAGTACCTAAATTTGAGTGGGTTTTTTTTTTAACTATATTGGCCCTACCCCCAGAAGATTCCAGTGCACACATTCATCAAAGAATATATATTCCAGTACATATATTTTTCATAGAGAATGATGAATATAATGAGAATATGAGTGATATGGAGGCAGCAGGAAGGTTAGAAACCTTTGCTCTAACTGGAAGAGACACACAAAATCCCAACTGTAATATGTGACTCTGAGCCTTACCTGTAAAATCAGGAAAATATGATATACCATAGTTATTAAGAGGTTTAAAAAAGTAATGTGAATTTTCTGGCACATAGCAGACAATCAAATACTACTTCTCCTCCCTCCTAAGATACAGTTTGAAATGTGTAAAAAATTGTATGATATCCTCAATGCCAGAAGACATGTCTTTATAAAACAGGAAGAGAAAGCCAAATGGGAGACTAGGCTGAGGTGCAAAATAAAGGCAACACAAAAAAGGAAATAAATGAAATCTAGGACTGCCAAGATAATACAGATTCAACTGCAGAATAAAATACTTGCCCAGGAGCCAGAGGTTCCAGTAAGCTGAGATCACATCACTGCCTTCCAGCCTGAACAACAGAAAGACCTTGTCTCAAAACAAACAAAAAAGCAAAAACAAAAACCATGAAACAAAAAATATTTTAAATATATACTAGAGGTTATAAACAAAAGAACTGCTGATGTGGCTATAGAGGTCAAACGTAAGAAGCTTTACTAGAATGCAAAGATACCAAGAAGATGACAGACATGGAAAATGGAGATCTAAAAAACCACACGTCCTCAAGGAAACAATACAAAGAAAACCAAAGGTACAAATTTTAAAAACTTGAAAGAGCTGAAACATGACTGAGTTATTATTATGTAGTGCTGAATCCTTTGTTTAAATATCTGTATAATACTGTCTTTATTCTTTTTTTTTTTTTTTTTTTTTGTGATGGAGTCTTGCTCTTGTCGCCCAGGCTGAAGTGCAATGGCACGATCTTGGCTCACTACAACCTCCGACTCCTGGGTTCAAGTGATTCTCCTGCCTCAGCTTTCTGAACAGCTAGAATTACAGGCACCTGCCACCACGCCCAGCTAATTTTTGTATGTTTAGTAAAGACAGGGTTTTGCCATGTTGGCCAGGCTGGTCTTGAACTCCTAACCTTGTGATCTGCCCGCCTCAGCCTCCCAAAGTGCTGGGATTACAGGTGTAAGCCACTGTGCCCGGCCAATATCTGTATAATACTTTCATATACTTACAGATACCAGAAGGCAAGACAACACTATTTTATCTTATCTAATATCCTTAAGGAACTAAATTGGCAAATTAACCAACACTCTCCATTCTAATAAATTACTGAACATTTACCACTAGTTAAGCTTTTTATCAAACCTACTGGTTTATGCTCCCATCAACTTACCAGGTATTATATTTGTATACTTGTTATCATAATTTACAGTTTATAGCATATGTTATAAAATTCTGATTAAATATTACATAAATCAATGAAACTGTAAATATGAAAAGAGTTGCTTCTATAAAAATGAAGCTAAATATTTAGAAAGACTCAACAGCTAGTTAACAAAAAAAACCTGTTAAATCAGGTATAGGTGAATCAACTGTAAAAGTTCTAGGAGGTAAAATCATACATGTCTAGATGGAGCATATACTCAGACTGCTTTACATCTATATATTTTTTGTTTGTTTGATTGTTTTCTGGGTTTTTCTGTTACTGAGATGGGGTTTCACTCTGTTACCCAGAATGGAAAGCAGTAGCATGATCACTCCTCACTGTAGCCTTGACCTCTCAGGCTCAAACAATCCTCCCACCAGCCTTTGGCGTAGCTGGAACTACTGGCATATGCCACTGTCTGGCTAATTTTTTTGGTTTTTGTTTGAAGAGACACCTAGGCTGGTCTCCAACTCCTGGCCTCAAGCTATCCACCCATCTTGGCCTCCCAAAGGGTTGGGATTACAGGCATGAGCCACAGTGCCCGACCTCTATGTTTCCTTATACAAAACAAAATATTTAAGGTAAAATGTATCATTTTAATACCCCTTATATTAATAACTTTAAAATTTAATAAATACTACTTCCCAATCACATTAGAGAGCTTCATTGTACATCAAAATAGACAATGTATGTGGATTATGAGAGCTTTTTACAATAACTGGTAATGTTTTTGGAACACTCACTATATGCTAGGCATTGTCCTAAATATATTACCTGATTTAAACCTCATAAAAACAAAAATTAAAAAAAACCTATGAGTAAGACATTATACCCCAATTTTACAGAGAAGTGGGGCTTAGAAATGTTAAACAGTGGAGCTGAGACTCACATTCAGGTCTAAATCCCAAACTCACAGTCTTAGCTATTCACTACCTTTATTTTCTTTATCTTTTCTATATTTTTAAGTTTTTTCAATACACATTATAAGCGCAGTCAGTTAATGTATAAGGTTTGTTAACTTAGCTCAACTGTTGATGACTCTTCAAGGCCTTCTGGAAATATCATCCTCACTCTGGTACATAGCAGGTACTCAATGAATTACACAGTAATTTCAAAACAAAACTTCTATAAATCATCATTGATTTTGGGAGGTATCACCTTTTAAGTAATCTTACAGCACTACAAAAGGAGATTCCTGCTGTCTGCACTGTGCTACAGTGTTGGAGTACCAAATAACAAAACACTACCTCTGTCCTTGATGAGCTAACTTACTACTGAAGGACACAGCAATGATTATAGTGTAATGTGACAAGTACAGCGGTAGAGGCAAGTGTGCACAGAGTGCTCTAGGAGCATTCTCAGTGACAATAATGGGACCTAATTTGAGAATGATCCAAAGAATACTGACAAAATATCTTAAAGTATTCTTTTAATTTGTCATTATTAATTATTAAAGTCCACACTAAATGACTAACCACACAAATGAGGAAAAAAATTACCTTCAGAAAAAATTCCAAAGTTTATAAACTTCATAGTCCTTTTAAAATGTATGGTACTACAAACAAGTAACTGTTGAGCACTTGTAAGAAAAACCATATGCTAGTTACAGCAGGAAATCTAAAGATTCTATTCCTATTCTCCTACCAGTTGAGAAGACAAGGTATAAACAACAACAACAAAGTAAGAGTTAAGACCTAATGCTAACTCTTTAACCTAAGAGTTAAGTAACAATAAAGGCAACAATACAAGAGATACTACAAAGCAACTATGTGATTAACTACCAAGAGAAATACAGTCAACCAATGTTCCAAATAAATCCCAGGGATATCCAAGACAAAAGACAAAATTAACATCTCTTGTTAAATGTGTGTAGATACAGTTATACAGATATATCTTACACAACACTTTGAGAATAAAAGATTTTTTATTTCCCTATGTATGATTCATCCTGATTGACCAGAGATATGTAGTAAAACTTCATGTAAACTGTTTCATTAATTAAATCATATTTTTAATGAGAGAATGTGCTACTTAAGAAAATCCTATTATGAAACCTTCTTTAAAACAATCACCTACTAAATGTTGGTTAATTAGTGAGATGAGAAATAAATTCAACTTTGTATTACATATACTTGATTTGCTTATAGCTGGCTTCAGAAAAATGCAGTTTACTTCTAAATGTAACCAACATACCTCATTATCAGAAATTCATTCTTTACTCATGTTTACTAATGCAATCACAATGAAATAAGAACACGCAGTAAAGTTTAAAAATTTATCATTCTTTTTGTTCTGATTTTTGATACAGGGTCTTGCTATGTTGCCCAGGATACCTTCCAATTCCTGGGATCAAGGGATCCTCCCACCTCAGCCTCTTGAGTAGCTGAGGCAGGCACAACAGAGCCCAGCTCAAAAAATTATAATTCTTGAACTTCATCTAATGGTAAGAATGATCTTCTCTCAATCCAGTGCTCCTGTCATTACATCAGAAAATAGACAATTTTCCCAAAATGTATTTTAGTAGTTCCACCCTTCCTTTATATTATATTCCTGGCTATTCCTGTGCAATAGATGTTATCTAAGAAAAAATTAAATGCCTTAAGAGTACATAAGACCAGCATTGAATTATTCCTATTTTTCTCAAGCCAGGTTTCTTATAAAATTCGTAACAAAGGATATTTTGAATTCTTTGTTAAAATCTTTAAAATCCACAAAATCAGATTCTGATTAAACTAGCAGATAGGATATTTTTTAATTCCTGTGATTTGTTTCCATCTATAGACCAACAAACATTTATTAACACTGAAATTTAAAAGCCTGACAAGGATCAGCAAAAGATACTGCAACTATTAGGTAAGAGATCACTGGAGAACAAGCTAGCACTACAGTACTAATTTATCATGCCACAGATTACTTGCTGACTGCAGTGGGAAAATATACCTCACCTTACTCCCCTCAACCAACCGATCCAACTTAGCATCACAAATGATGGTACTGCACAGTGTACATCTCCTAATGGGAGGCATATAAAATATATACAATCAGTTATTAGGTATTCTTACCCAAAATGTTTAAATTAAAATTAACCAACCCTTTAAACCTAGTCTAAGCTTAACAGGAACAAGCTAAAAAACATTATGAGGGGAAAAAATCTGACGAATCGAGAATATGAGTCACTTTATAAGACAAACTGTCTTATAAAAAATCATTGTGATTTTTAAAGCGGGGAAGAGGTGAGGCTGCTCTAGATTTGAAGAGAGCAAAAAGACTTAACTAAATGCAATGTATAAACTTTGATGGGATCCTGATTTGGTGGGTATAGGTGTACAAACCAAAATGACAATTCAGTATGAATGAGAGGTAAATACGGATATTAGAATATACTAAAGAATTATCACACCTAAGAAAAGTAACAATAATGGCATTTTGGCTATGTAAGAAAATATCCTTAACTTTAGGGGATACATGTGACATGTTTAGGGGTAAAACGTCATAATGTCCATAGCTTAGTTTCAAATGGTTCAGCTGAAAATATATCTCATTTTATTGTGTTTCCTTTTATTCTGCTTCCGTTTTTTTTTTTTTAACATCTGAAAGTGTTTATTTCTCCTTTATTTTTGAAATATGTAGTTCCAGGGTCTAGAATTCCAGGTTGATAGTTCTTTTCTTTCAGTAGAGGTACACTCTGTTTTACTTCACTTTTTATTGTGCTTCACAGATAATAATGTATTTTCTTACAAACTGAAAGTCTGTAGCAACCCTGCATCCTGCAAGTCTACTGGCACCATTTTTCAAAGCACTCTGTGCTCACTTTGTGTGTCTGTATTATATTTCGGTAAGTCTTGAAATATTTCAACCTTTTTCATTGTTATATCTGCTACGGTGAGCTGAGATCAGTATTTGTGATGTTACTATTGTAACTGTTTTGGGGTACCACAAACCATGCCAATATAAGGCAATGAATCGAATAAATGTTAGTGTGTTCTGACTGCTCCACCATCCAGTTCTTATCCCCCTCCTTCCCTTACCTTGGGTCTCCCTATTACCTGAAACACAATAATATTGAAAGTAGGCCAATTAATAACTTTATATTGGCCTCTAAGTGTTCAAGTGAAAGGAAGACTCACACATCTCCCACTTTAAATCAAAAGGTAGAAATGATTAAGATTAGTAGGCAAGGCATGTAAAATGATAGGAAAGCGAAACAGCCTTATTGCTGACACAGAGAAAGTTTTACTAGTCTGGACAGAAGATCAAACCAGCCACGACATTTCCTTAAACCAAAGCCCAATCCAGGGCAAAGCCCTAAGTCTCTCCAATTTCATGAAAGCCAAGTAAGGAAACCGCAGAAGAAAAGCTGGAAGCTGGCAGAGGATGGTTCATGAAGTTTAAGGAAGCCACCTCTGTAACATAAGTGCAAGGTGAAGCAACAAGTACTGATGTGGAAGGTGCAGCAAGTTATCTAGAAGATCTAACTGATGAAGGTGTCTACACTAAACAGCAGATTTTCAGTGGCAATGAAACAGCCTTATATTAGAAGATGGCAGCATCTGGGACTTTCATAGCTAGAGAAGAGAAATCAATGCCTGGCTTCAAAGCTTCAAAGGCAGGCCTGATTCTCTTGTTAAGGGGAATGCAGCTGATGACTTTAAGCTGAACCCAGTGTTCATTTACCACTCTGAGATTAGGGTCCTTAAAAATTATCTGGAATCTACTCTGCCTGTACTGTAGAAATCAAATAACAAAACCTGGGTGACTGACAGCATATCTGTTTATAGCATGCTTTAATGAATATTTTAAGCCCACTGTTGAGACCTACTGCTCAGAAGTAAGGATTCCTTTTGCTTATTGACAATGCACCTAGTCACCCAAGAGCTCTGATGAAGATGTTCAAAATTAATGTTATTTTCATGCCTGCTAACACAACATTCATATTGCAGTCCATAGATTAAGGAGTCACTTCAACTTTCAAAAAGTCTTTGTGTGTACAAATACATATTTTAAAGTCCTAGCAACAGTGACATTCCAGTAGCCACCCAGCACACCGACTGTTCTGATCTGTTAAAAAACTGTTTCCATTTGGATTTGTATAAATTTATTGGGTGCAAGTATAATTTTGTTACATGCATAGATTGTGTAGTGGTGAAGTTAGAGCTTTTAGGGTATTCGTCACCCAAACAAAGTACATTATACCCATTAAGTAATTTCTCATCAACCACCCCCTGGCCAACATGGTGAAACCCCATCTCTACTAAAAATCCAAAAAAAATTAGCCAAGCATGGTGGCATATACCTGTAATCCCAGCTACTTGGGAGGCTGAACCTGGGAGATGGAGGTTGCAGTGAGCCAAGATTGTGCCACTGCACTCCAGCTTGGGCAACAGAGTGAGACTCCGTCTAAAAAAGGAAAAGAAAAAGAAAAATGTCTAAAAGAAAAAGAAAATTCTGGATGTTAGTCCCCATTGGATGTATAATCTGCAGGCTGTCTGTTGACTCTGTTATTTCTTTTGCTATACAGAAGCTTTTTAGTTCAACTAAGTCCCATTTGTCTATTTTTGTTTTTGTTGCCTGTGCTTTTGAGGTTTTAGTCACAACTTCTTTGCCTAGACCAATGGCCAGAAGTTTTCCCTAGGTTTTCTTTTAGTAGTTTGATAACTTCACATCTTACATTTAAGTCCTTAATCCAGCTGGAGTTGATTTTTACATATGGTGAGACATAAGGGTTCAGTTTCATTCTTCTACATGTGGCAATCCAATTTTCCCAGCACTATAATTAAGGAAGGTGTCCTTTCCCCATTCTGTGTTCTTGTCATCTTTGTTAAAGATTAGTTAACTGTAAATATGTGGCTTTATTTCCAGGTTCTCTATTCTATTCCACTGATCGATGTGGCTGTTTTTATACCAGTACTGTGCTGTTTTGGTTATTATACCCTTGTGGTATGATTTAAAGTCAGGTAATGTGGTGCCTCCAGCTTTGTTCCTTTTGCTTAGGATTGCTTTGGCTATTCAGGCTTTTTAGTCTCACGTGAATTTTAGGATTGTATTTGCTAATTCTGTGAAGGATGATGTTGGTTGGTTGGTTGTTTTTGACACAGAGTCTCATTCTGTTGTCCAGGATGAAGTTCAGTAGCGCGATACTGGCTCACTGCAGCCTCTGTCTCTCGGGTTCAAGCGATTCTCCGGCCTCAGCCTCCTAAGTAGCTGGGGCTACTGCCACCACATCTCGCTAATTTTTGTATTTTTAGTAGAGACAGGGTTTCACCATGTTGGCCAGTCTGGTCTCAAACTCCTGACCTCTGGTGATCTGCCTGCCTTGGCCTCCCAAAGTGCTGGGATTACAGGTGTGAGTCACTGCACCCAGGTGATGCTGGTAATTTGATAATCTATAGATTGTCTTGGGTAGTGTATTAGGCCATTCTTGCATTGCTCTGAAGAAATACACTGGGCTGGGTAATTTATAAAGAAAAGACGTTTAATTGGTTCAGCAGGCTGTACAGGAAGCATGCTGCTGGCACCTGCTTGGCCTGTGGTGAGGCCTCAGGGAGCTTTTATTCATGACAAAAGGCAAAGTGGGAGCAAGGACATCATTTGGCAAGAGCAGGAGAAAGAGAGAGAGTGGAGAGATGCCACACACAATCAGATCTCACATTAACTTGTTCATCACCAAGGGGATGGCACTGAGCCAATCATGAGGGACCCACCCCCATGATCCAGTCACTTCCCACCAGGCCCCACTGGGGATTACATTTCAACATGAGATTTGAAGCAGACAAATATCCAAACCATATCAAGTTGTATAGCCATTTTGACAAAATTGATTCTTCCAATCAATGAGCATGGGATGTTTTTCCATTTGTCTGTGTCATCTAGAATTTGTTACTTTAGTGCTTTGCAGTTCTTACAGAGATCTGTCACTTCCTCGGTTAAATACATTTCTAGGTGGATTTTTTCTAAGATTGCTTTATTGATTTGGTTTTCAATTGGATCATTATTAGCATACAGAAATGCTCCTCGTTTTTGTACACTGATTTTGCATTGACACTTTACTGAATTGTCAAATTTAAGAGGTTTTTGGTGGCATCTTTAGGTTTTTCTAAATATGAGCGAGATCATGTCATCAGGGAACAGGGGTATTTTGACCTTTCCAATTTAGATACTTTCATCAAGTCTTATTAATTTAAGAAATACAGCCAGGCACAGTGGCTCATGCCTGTAATCTTAATACTTTGGGAGGCCAAGGTGGGAGGATCATATGAGGCCAAGAGTTTGCAAACAGCCTGAGCAACATAGTGAGATGCTAACTCTAAAAAATGAAAATAAAAAATTAGGCTAGCCTAAGCCAGGTTCAGATGTTCTTTTAGCATTTTTTGGCAATAAAGAATTTTAATTTATATACTTTAAGAATGTCATTGCATATATTAATAGACCACAGTATATTATAAACATAACTTTATATGTACTGTGAAGCTAAAAAAAGAAAAAATATATATATTTTGTAAGGCTTTAACTACCATAGAGAGTGTTCAGATTCTTCTGATAGATCTGAGCAAAGTAAATTGAAACCCTTCTGGAAAGGATTCATAATTCTAGATGCTATTAAGAACACTGATGATTCATGGGAGGGAGGTCAAAACATCTACATTGACGGGAATTTGAAAGAAGCTGATTCCAGCCCTCATGGATGACTGAGGGGTTCAAGACTTCAGTGGAAGAAGTAACTGCAGATGTGATGAAAACAGAAAAATAACTACAATTGGAAGTGGAGCTAAAACTTGAATGGATAAGAAGTTTCTTCTTATGGATGAGGAAACAAATTTTTTTTTTTTTTTTGAGACAGGGTCTTGCTCTATGGCCAAAGCTGGAGTGCAGTGTCAGCTCACTGCAGCCCTGACCTCCCTGGCTCAAGCAATCTTCCTGCTTCAGTTTTCCAAACTACCATGAGCCGCTAACTTTTGTATTTTTTTAATGGGGTTTTGCCATGTTGCCTAGGCTGTTCTTGAATTCCCTGGCGCAAGCAATCCTCCTGCCACAGCCTCCCAAACTGCTGGGATTATAAGCGTGATCCCATTACGCCTGGCCAGAAAGTGGTTCTCGAGATGGAATCTACTCCTAGTGAGGATGCTGTGAATATTATTGAAGTGGTAACAAATAGCATCACATGCTAGAGTGAAATCTTTCACGAAAGGAAGAGTCCATTGATGCAGCAAACTTTACTAACGTCTCAGTCATCCCAAACTTCAACAACCACCTTTATCAACCACCCTTACTAGTCAGCAGCCATCAACATGGAGGCAAGACCCTCCACCAGCAAAGATTACAGCTCTCTAAAGGCTCAAATGTTCTTTAGCAATTTTAGCAATAAATAATTTTTAATTAAGGTATACTTTTTTTTAGACATAATGCCATTACACACAATAGACTACAGTATATTGCAAACATAACTTCATATGCAATGTGAAACTAAAAAAATTGTGTGACTCACTTCATTTGCTTTATTGCAGTGGTCTGGAACCAAAAGGCACAATCTCTCTAAGGTATGCCTGTACATGTACTTATAGATAAACCAAATACGGCAAGATATCAACAAATGTTTAATCTACAGGGTCATCATACAAGTGGTTTATTATTACCAAATTTTCTGTATGCTTGAAATTGTTTGATAATAAAAAGTGGGAGGTGGGGGAAATAGCTCCAATTCTATAGGGAAAGAGCAAATCAACCGGCAACCAACACTGTAGGAAATGCGGAGTATCAAACATGACTTTATTTTAATACAGCACCTATTAGTTTACCCCTTTAGTATTTATAAAGTAAACGAGAAACAAAAGCTCCACTTAAAACATTACTTAAAAGATTCAGTCTCTAATGCAATTCAATTATTTAAGATAAGCCTTTAACAGCTAGTTTCTCAAAACAGGTACATGGATAATCATTCTATAATGATTTAACATGTTTTATGTTTTAACCAAACAACAAATCAATCTGTAAAGCATCCACATGTTAACTTTGTAATTTCACCTTTTGTCTACAGAGACTGCAAGACCACAAATTTTCTTCAACCTGATAATATACTAGGGAAATAACAGACTAGTATAATTGGGCATCAATAGACTTCTTAAACATTTGCAATTATGCACAAAGCTTCAATTACTCAATGGAATGTATCAACTGTTTTTCTGTACAGAGCTCTGGCTCCTTTTCTCCCCTGACCATAGTTAAAAAAAAAAAACTAAACCCATGCTAAAATGAGAATTTTCAGTTAGCTTATAAACACTAGCACTCCATATAAATGAAAAAGAATCACACCATCAAACTTTCTACGATATTCTACACATTAAAATTTCACATCGAACTAAAAAATATTGCATAAGACAATGCACGAATCACAAAATTGCCACATAATCCAGCAACAAATTTTGCAACAAGGGAATCTCAAGCAAATAACCCACTGTGAGTTCCCTTTAGACATCAAGGACAAACTACAAAAGTCAATTTGTAACTTTTCGAGATCTATGCAGTTTCACCAAGTGTATTTTCTTTTTGTAAGAGAGTAAATTTTTTCTGTACAGTACTAGTACATAGAAAGTAAAGGTATCTGAAACCATCTTATTTTTATTTTTAAAGCCAAGAAAATGATTTGGCAAAAGACAACAAAGAGCCTACGTTAAGGAAAAGCAAATTGTATCTGCCTATGTGTTTAGAATTTTTCCCATTAAAGAAACTGCCCAGTTAGTCTCATTTTCTTCACGTATTTATTTTTGCAAGATGAGAAATAGTCTTACAAAAAGCCATCCGCATATTCGAACCAAGCCTTCCTGGATTACTAGCTTCATGACCTTGGACAAACGCCTTAATTTCTCTGAGCCTCAAAGTTTTCAGCTATAAAATGGGGCAATATACCCACTCCATTGGGCTGGGAAGATGAACAGAGATAATGCACAACTGCCGGGCACAGAGTAACAGAACCGTAAGTGCTACCTAAATATTCCGTAAAGTGAAAAGGGGGAAACAACCTTAAATAATTTCTGCTTCATCCCAAGACCAACTGCATCCTTCCTTCTAAAATCTCTGCGGGGTACGTGTCTGACAGTAACACAGCCCAGCAGCCTACTTCGCGCTAACCTGGGCTTCAGAACCGGACGCAGGGGGCCCAAGGTCCACCCTCCCGGACGGAGCTAGGCAATCTCCAGCGAAACCTCCGCCGGTGGAGCGGCGCTTAGGCCGCCGCCAGCACCCTCCCGGCCCCCAGCCCGCGGCCCCGACACACACACACACACACACACACACACACACACACACACACACACACACACACACACACACACACACACACACACACACACACACACACACAC